>ML330048.1:3306-16760 GCA_005239505.1 Nicotiana paniculata | reverse complement strand
CTCACTTAGACAATTAGCTTCACCGAATAAACTCAGTTTGAACAATGCTCAGTAAATAGGCAGCATATGAAGGAAGACATAGCATAACGGTAGGAAAAACAAAGTCTTCATTTAAGTCAATTAAGATCATATAAGAAACAAGGAATTTTAGGCAAGTACTTCTAACTTGAACAAGAGGAGATGAGACTAGAAATCAGGAATTCAGATATAACAAGTTCAATTCATATATGGGGAACCTAATGACCCAAAAATCCCTAAAGGGCAATGTATTTGCAAATAAGTTCGAGTACACACTCGTCACCTCGCGTACGCGGACTACAATAAAACATAGAAGACTCAATCCTAAGGGGTAGTTCCCTCACACAAGGTTAGGCAAGATATTTACCTTGACTACGCTAATCAACTCAATACCACGCTCTTGCCACGAGTACCCAACTCCGAGTGGACCAAATCTAGACAATTCGATTGCATAGAGTAAATATCATCAAGGAAACAAAAGAAGTAATAAGTCCAAAGCTAATACGCAAAATTAGGAAATTCGCCCAAAAAGTTCCCCGGGCCCACATCTCGAAATCGAGTAAAAATTATATTTTTCGGACACCCATTTACTCACGAGTCTAAACATATCAAAAACCCAATCAAAACTCAATAATTTGGTCTATGAAGATCATGCCATTTTACCCATTTTCTACCCAAATTTTTTGAAATTAAAGGTTGGATTTTAAGATTGGAATCATGGAAATTGATCTATAATAGATGGAAATCACTTATCCAAGTTACCCAGGTGCAAAAGCCTCCAAAATTCGCCTCTCCCGAGCTCCCCAATTCGAAAATGGTGAAAATAACATAAACCCACGGATCTGATATAATTGCCCAGCAATTCCGCACCTGCGCCCCTGGGACCGCACCTGCGGAAATACCATCGCAGGTGCGAAAACCCACTAAAAAGCCTGGGGTCGCACCTGCGGTCAAATGGCCGCACCCGCGCCTCCGCATCTGCGGAAAACACACCGCACCTGCAAGGTTTGGGGGATTGGGCTAAGTCCGCACCTGCGGAAGGTCCATCGCAGGTGCGAGACACCAGAACCAGCTGTGAGCACGTGATTTTTGCCCTATGTGAAATACTCCTACAAATTAAAGAAAATAAATTTTCTAATTATTTGCAATTTTGTAGTATCTCGTGTTAATTGTTCGCATTTTTGTGCATGTTTACTTTTGTTAAAAATCATGAAAAAATGTCAAAAATACCTTGCATTCATTGAGTTTTGTTTTCATATTTTTAGGAACAATTAGTAAATTATTTATTTTATTTCAAAATGAAAATCACAAAATTGACTCACTTTTGCGTTTTGGCTTTTTAATTTCAGATTAGTAAAGTCCCCTTTTAATCTAGTGGTAATTAATTATTGTAAATATTATAGTAGATAATCAACTTAATTTTGCAAATTAATTTGATTTAGGTATGTAATTTATGCTTTTTATTAATTAAAGAAAGAGAAAGGAAATGGGTTTGGTCTTGATTTAAGTTAGGCCCAAAGATAAAATTGGCCCAAAACACCTCAAAACCCACCCAACCCACTTTCACACCCTAACCGTTTCTGACAGAGATATATGTTGTGGTATTGAAAAGTGTTATGTGGGAATCATGTTAGTTTAATGCACTGGTTTAGATAAAAACTGAGAGTATATTTGCTAATTGAGAGGGTCAATGGATTAGTTCTATTAGCTAAGTAATAAGGATAATTAGTGAAAATCATGGCTCTTTTCATACTTTGATCCGCCTTTTACTCCCTTTTGTTTTGTCCAGTTATTATGTCTTTTTTTTGTTTGTAAATGATTTGATTGAACATTTTTTTTTTTTTTGCGTAATTGTTGGGCGTGGGAGTGGAAACGACCAAAGCCCATTAATAACTAATTATTCACATATCCTAGGAACGAGCTTGGTCGAATGCATGAAATAAGAAGTTAAAATGGGATTGAACATGAAATTAATTTTTATTTGTTTTGGTTTTGTTTATTTCCGGGCTTGGTGAATGCATGAAATAAGAAGTTAAAATGGGATTGAGCATGAAATCAATTTTTATTTGTTTTCGTTTTTTTTATTTCACTTTCGTCATATTATTCGCTAGGAGCATCCTTAGTTTGCTTTAAGAATAATGTGAGGTGCGCCATACACAAATAAAATTCTATAATCTATGTCCCTCACGTAAATACAAAATTTAGTATGGAAAATGCCTTGAACTCTCGTAGTTTGCTCTAGGCCCATTAATTAAATAATTGTCATAGTTATGGGCACGGTTCCCGTGACGTGGTTGTGACCCTTAACTACTAAAATTCGGGGGTACATTTATGTGACCCGATCACAATTTAGGTTTAATAAAATTAACACGTTGTGGATCGTGGGTACGGTTCTCGTGACACAATTCGCAATGTGTAACCAAATAATTAGTGGTATACCAATTAGATTATCAGGAGTGGTTTAAAAGGAATAAAATGCACATAGGTTTCAAACAATGTTTTAAAATCAGATAAATAGACCAATAATAATAGTTAAGCGACCGTGCTAAAACCATGGAACCCGGGAATGCCTAACACCTTCTTCCGGGCTAACATAATTCCTTACTCGGGTTTCTGGTCATAGACAACTTAAAACAGAGTTTAAATTTTTTCGGTTTGGGATTTCAATAAAACGGTGTCCCGGAACATCGTCAAAAATCCGGGTGGCGACTCTGAAAAATTAAAATAAATCCTAAATTCGAATAATGTCACTTAAAGTGGAAAAACTCCTTATTACCCTTATTTACCGGGGGTAGTGAAAAAGGAGGTGTGGCACCAACAATGGTTCAGCTGTCTCCCAAGTGCTAATAACACCCAATGAGTATCCTAAACGTACCCGAGGCCCCCAGGACCCCGTCCAACCACACACACACAAGTCATAGAACCTAACACGGACTCGCTCGAGGTTTCAAACCACATAAAACAACACTAACACGATGAATTAAACTAAAACTTCATGAAAATTCTTCAAACTTCTATAAACATTAAGTTTTGCATTTAAGGTCCGAATCACGTCAAACTAAGTCCGTTTCTTACCAAATTTCACAGATAACACATATAAATCATATTGAACCTATACCGGGCTTCAGAACCATAATACGGGCCCGATATCGCAGGTTTCACCTCAAATTTCATTTTCAAAAACCTTTATATTTTTCAAAAAATAATTTTCTTTAAAAGTTCATTTCTCGGAATTGTGACCTCGGAATTCGATTCCGGGCACACGCCCAAGTCCCATATTTTCCTACGGACTCTCCGGGACCGTCAAATCACGGGTCCGGGTCCGTTTACCAAAACGTTGATTGAAGTCAACTTATTCAAATTTCTAATACAAAATTATCATTTTTTTTAGTTTTTTTCTTCACATAAAGGCTTCCCGGCTACACGCCCGAGCTGCGCACACAAACTGAGGTGAGATAGAAGGAGGTTTTCACGACCTCGGAACACATAATTAGATAGAATATACGGGATGACCCTTTTGGGTCATCACAAGTAAACAACTTGGTGAACCGGTCCAACCTCTACAAAGCATCAGCAGAGATAGCTTCTCCATCACGGTCTGAGCCACAATACCCGGCTGAACTACCCCAGCTGTCTGAGGTGCTGGAGTCTGGAACTGAGAAGCCAACTGCTTCGGAGTGCGAGTAGCGGGAGTCTGAGCTCCTCCCCCAGCGTGAGAGACGGTTGATGCTGAAGGAAGTAAACCTTCCTGAGCGACACTCTCCATGAAGCCCACTAGACGGACCAAAGCATCCTGGAGTACCGGGGTAGTGATGAACCCCTCGGGAACCTGAGCTGGTCCAACTGGGTCTGTCTGGGCAGGAACCTCATCATCAAACTCTACCCGAGTCTCCGCCACTGGGGCTGCTGCTCTGGGTAGAGCTATGCCCCTGCCTCGGCCTTTAGCACGGCCTCGGCCCCTCGTAGGAGCTGCAACTGGGGACTCGGGCTGCTGATCAGTGGATGAAGAAGCACGTGTTCTCGCCATCTGCGAGAGAAGAGAGTAGAAATTCAATTAGTATTGAGAAATCAAATCGCACGACACAGAAGAATAGATGTGAAGTCATTCCTAAACTCCGCAGCCTCTAGGGATAAGCACATATGTCTTCGTACTTATCCCTCAGACTCTACTAAACTTGTTCGTGAATATTGAGATCCAAGCAACCTAGTGCTCTGATATCAACTTGTCACCACCCGAATTTTCCACCGTCGGGACCGTGATGGCGCCAAACATTGAACCCTCTAGGAAAGCCAACGTTAATATTTATTTACCTTATTCATTTATTTTTAACGGATAACAGGTGATGTACAAAACTACGGAAATAAAAGTGCAAAATAAAACAAAGTGTAACAACTCGTTTATATGCCATTACGAAAATCATAGTACTAAACCCAGAATTTGGTGTCACAACTTCACGTACTGTCTATGAATACTACATATAAGAGTCTGAACAAAATAAATACATCTGTCTCAAAAATAAGGAAGAACAGAATGGAAAGTAAAGTAGGAGGGGATGCCAAGGCCTGCGGACGCCTGCAGGACTACCTCGGAATCTCCAATGGACTGAAGGCAACCTCCTCACTCTAAGGTCCGTAGAGTCCTGTACCGGGATCTGCACAAAAGTGCAGAGTGTAGCATCAGTACAACCAATCTCATGTACTGAGTAAGTGTTGAGCCTAACCTCGGCGAAGTAGTGACGAGGCTAGGACACGACAACCAACTAAACATGTGCAGTTTAATCATATACGGAGAAAATAATAACAACAAGAATTAAGCAACCAAATACAAAGAAAGGGGAATATGCTGAGGGTAGGAAATATCAAATAATGGATATAACGAAGTAAAGAAACCAATTAGATATCAATTTAAACAACGGTAGTAACAACACAAAAAGAAGAACAAGTGCATGGCATCACCCTTCGTGCTTTTACTCTCATCCTCACTAATTAATAAATAGAATGCACGACATCACCCTTTGTGCTTTTACATCCTTGAAATAAATCAATAGAAACGACACGACATCACCCTTCGTGCTTTTAAATTCATAACATGGCACGACATCACCCTTCATGCTTTTAAATCATAACATGGCATGACATCACCCTTCGTGCTTTTACTCTCATCCTCACAATAAATCAATAGAAATGGCACGGCATAACCCTTCGTGCTTTACACTCTTCCTCACCCAACCAAATCAATAACAGCAATCCGGCAAGGAAATCAACAATATAAAACAATAATAAGAACCATAACTTCCCGGCAAGGGAGCCAACAGTAGAATCAATATCATCCCGGCAAGGGAAACAACTATAACCAATCTCACCTAGTTATTCAATTTCACAAATTAATTCTCAACTTGAAACAATACTCAACAATATCAATACCAACGAAAACACCACCGATATAGAAAATTGTCAAATTAAGCTCAAATAATGCTTAATGAAAAATCACATAAATCACAATATTCGACTCACGACATGCTTGACACCAACGTATATATACTCGTCACCACACCTATACTTTGAACACAACACTAGTAGCACATAAGGCACAATACCTATTCCCTCAAGCTAAGGTTAAGCCAAACACTTACCTCGAATTCCACGACCAAACTCAAGCCTCAATTACCGCTTTCCCTTTAGAATTCGCCTTCAATTCGATTGTATCTAAACATAATTAGCTTAATAATATCAATAAGTGCTAAATAATTCAACCCAATGCTTAATTATGAGTTTTCTATCATTCTCCCCAAAAATTCAAAAATCGACCCCGGGCCCGCTTGATCAAAACACGAGGTTCAGATCAAAACCCGATCTCCCATTCGTCCATGAGCCCAGACACTTAATTTCACGACCCAAACCGATGGGCCGCGACGGTTACCCGATACCTTACTCGACCGAGTACCAACATAACATATCTTTCTTATTATATTATCATATACACGTGACATACGAGCTTAATATGCCAACATAATCATTTACAAACTCAAAACATAGGCCGACAAGGCCGTACAATATTTCACGTATACGACATATGTCTACAAGCCTCTAAGAGTACATAAATGTCATAAAGGTCGGGATAGAGTCCCTCCATACCAAACAATACCCGTCTAAATCATACTAGCCAAACAAGCGACTCTAAAGCAAATGGAGCGTACCAACATCTTCCGCTGAGCTGATAGCCTACTTGGAGGGCTCTCGACCTGTCTGTCGGGACCTGTGGGCATGAAACACAGCATCCCCAGGAAAAAGGGACGTCAGTACGAATAATGTACCGAGTATGTAAGGCACACAATGTACATAAGAGACATGGAAGAAATATAGAGTACATGACTCAACCTGTAAGTATGAATAACTTTGTAAATCATAAATCACTTTTAGCAGCATGCATATTCGTATGAATGTCATGTCGTGCATAGGTATATGTTTCATAACATCATCAGCCTCTGAGGGCATCCCGTCATATCATATCGGCTACTGTGGGAAAAATCATCATCGTATACCAACTGATCAGGTGGTGGTGCGTATATAACGCCATAACCTTTCCCATATCCCATATACATATACATACATATATACACGTATATAACTCCGTTTGAATCATATATATATACATACATACATATATACGCGTATATAACGCCGTTTGAATCATATTTCAGCCACTGTGGGCCACACCATCATCATATACCAGTTGATCAGGTGGTGGTACGTATATAACGCTGTAACCCTTTTCCCATATTCCATATACATATATTTAAATATATACGCGTATATAACACCATCTGGTCACGGGTCAATGTACATGTATGAAATGCATGAAAAGTACGTAATAATCTCAATATTCTTTCCGGATAAACTTTTCCAACTGCGTATTATTCTGAGACCCATGAATAGAAATTAATAATAATTCTCATGAGGAATCAAGAATATAGACACCCCTACTATTTCTATGAATAGAGAAATTTATAGAAACTGTATATTTGCTCGTTTCTTCAGTATAATTTGGACCATGCCAAAAGAAAGAAGGGATAGCCTTAACATACCTGAGTCGATTCTCTTGACAATCCCTCTAACATACGTCAATTGCGATATCATGTAATGGCGAATCGAAGTAGAGAAAATCCATATGATATTCTTGAGAAAGATTACACCGTGCTTCCTTAAAATTGCATAATCTCACGTGGCTAAGATACATTTCGTATGAATTTTTGAAGTAACTTTCGTTGACATCAAAATCATGTGATATCTTACTTTGTATTTGAGAAGTCTTGTTATTGATAAATAACAAGAGTAGAACATTTGAATGTGAAGTGCTTAATCTGATGCAGTTGCAAAGAGAAGTCCTAAGCAAATGAAAAAGTTTCAAACCTTTTATTGGAAGAATCTAATAAAGTAGATCACAAGATAGAATTTGCTGAATTTTATTTATTATCTTGTAGAGATGAAATTGAATTATGAGAGTCTTTATGCCTTTGGTTGTGGGCCCACCAGTATGGTGATTTAGCCACCAAAATCCCTTAAATTTGCCACCTATATAAATGAATTCATGAGTCATATTGTTAAAATTAGGGGCTGCCACGTTAAGCCCCCTTATGTTTATCCAAATTATTTTATTTTTTTAATTAGCTTCATTACTTAATTAATTTTTCATTAATCCAACAATTAACCAATTACTCACATAATTAAGAATTATCTCAAATTACTTAATATACTACTTACTTTTAACACACCTTATACACCTTATTATCATGTTCATGTGGTACCTTGTATGACACTACTCTATAAATACCGGGTATTTTAGCTCGGCCATATTTTATCTCAAAATGCCAAACTTCGACGAAATTCATTTCCTTCGATTCACTTACCCTTTCACCTTCACGAATTTACTTATCACTTGTTTGAAATAGCGTAATACTTATAATCACAAAATAATCTCATTCCCGAACTTGCGTCGATTAACTTACGACGAAACTTTAATATACGAGCATACGGGGCGTAGCATCTCATTTTCGAACTTTCATCAATTTACTTATGGCGTACTTTTACGTATGAAAACGTGGGGTGTAACATCATTCCCCTCTTTGGAACATTCGTCCTCGAATGTTGGTTGATGCACTTATCATTTTCATAACCTATCTCTTCCGGATACTTTGGTGCTTTTCTTGCTATCTAGGAAACTGTTCTGTGAATAAATTCAAAGGCCAGGGCATTCCCCTCTTTAGGCCTCTTTCCCACGCCATGACTTGTGATCGAATTCCTTCCAATATCGTAATTGTTGCTACCTTCCATTATGCATCTTCTACGATACTGACCTTGTAAGTGTGCCTATGCGACTCTCCTCTCCTTTTTCCTCCAGCTTTTAGCCAATCCTGAAGTTCTTCACTTGGTATTTTGTCGAACTTACGAATGTTGCTATATCTTATTTGATAGACCTGGTTATCCATTCATATGACTTTACTGCATCTACGTAGGTCATACTATACAATAACTCTTACCTCGATTTCTCGTTACTGAGGTCTGCTATTAATCCCAGGTTACTTTCATTTCTTATCTCATACATATAAATCTACGTCCTCTAATGCTTCCATGTTACTGTTCATCTTAAGAATGATGGCCTAATCTCCTCTCATACTTTATAACTTTTATCTATCCATTGTTGATTCACCTCAATTTTGATCCATAATCCACCCCTGATAACTTAACCTTTTATGTAATATTGCCGCTAGGATTCACGTTTTATCGGGGAACATCTGCAATGATTATTGATCCACGGGGGGTGATACCCTGCTTTCATAACCGTATCTCATAGCATCCCAACGTGATTCACCTTGCGTGGGTATTTTAATCCTGTCCAATTCATGAGGTCCCTTTGTTTTCTTCGTCATATCATTACTCAATCGAAAGCCCGAACGTCATCCTTTGTCTATAACAATTACACCCTCATTCTATTAACAAGGCATCATTCCATCTCTTCTAAATGTTATTAGTCTTAGACTCCTTTGAGTTCATTCAAGGTATAGTGAGCTTTGTATAACTTAGGGAAACCATATGCTCTGCTTGTTTTCATGGGCTTAATCCTGAGGACTTATCCATTTTGTTATAGCTTGCGACCTACACATATCTATTTATATTACTTGCAACCTTTCAATTTGCTTGCATCATAGATTTCCTTATGTCATTTTGGGAACGTCAAGCGAGACATCATATCGTCTCTAACTCTTCTTTATTCTCTTAGTCAGGACTTTCGATACCTAGACCATAGGCTGTAACATATGCTACTGACGACGCTACTATCATTCATGGATACTGAATCCCCGCGCTTCTAGCCTCTTATCCGCAGTATGGACTATTCATAACCTTCTGCATTTGAGTATCTTGTACGTTATTCACCTTTTCCTTACTTACCTTAAAATATTGCCTCCCATTATTCTATCTCTTTCATAAACTTCATTCCACATAGGTATGATTCACAACCATAACTTGATGCTCTTATTATAACATTGTGCATACACAACCCGGTGGGAGCTTCGTACTGACTTCTTATGAGGCTTGTACTTTTTCGACTGGCTTTATCGTAGGGCTGTTATAGAATATGGTTGTTGTACTTCCTCTCTTGTACCTCTGTTAAGAGTGATCCTGCAATGTTCTCAATCATGATTTCTACAATTTCTGGGTCCAATAATTGAATTCCTAATTTACTTCGTTGATGTAACTCTTTAGTTTCCTACTTCTTTTGATCGACCTTTATGTTGGCTTAGTTATTTTCCAATCTGGGGTTCATGGTATTAGTTGTTCTGTTTAGCCGTTTATGGGCGCTGAGGAATATGCATGATACAATCCTTTAACAACTTAATCCTTCGTTTATGACCTGTGCTCAGTTCTTTCTTTTAGCGTATACCAGAATCTTCTACCGCTGTATGATTGTCAACATATATGCTTCATGGATAATACTCCGAACTCTTAAGTGCGTTCATAACGTAACCAACTCTGGATCATTGATCGAATGATTTTTTCGTTCCTTCTCAGCTTTCTTTAAACGTAAGACATTACCTTTCCTAGTCTTTCTTCCCCCTTTTTGGGTGCATACTTGGCTTATCTTAGATCTCACGCATGCCGGAATTCTCGTACAACTCATACGATCTTCGAATGTTTATTTTGATTTTACTTCTTGTTCACTAGCCATGGTAGGTTCCTCTTTTCTTTGGAGTGCTTACAATGTTGTTGTGAGACAGTTGTTACACGACCCTTTCCTTTTTAGATCGTTGTGCTTAGGTTGAACCTCCTTCCTTATTTCCTCAGCTAGTCTTTCATTGTAGTACTTAGGGAGAACCCTTAACTCTCGTAAAGTTGTGGGCTTATTACGGACCTTTTTGATGTCCTTACTTTCCTATAATCATCCGTAGTTTCTTATTTCCATGCCCTTGTGCTTGTATGGTTGCTTCTAAACTGATATAACTATCTTCCTAGTGGCAGTTTCTTTTATGCCCGTAACACTCATACGGTATCTTTAACTACCCCGACTCTTGTTTGAATATATATCTTTGAGTATTATAATAATATTCTTCGAGGCTGAATTCTCCATGTTTGGTTCTACTATGTTTATCTTACACGATATGATGACTCGTCTGTAACCTCTTGTTTAGCCATAATTGGGATCTTCCTGACCAATTACTAACTACTCATTGGCCTATTCTCATATCAATGTTCCTCGTAATCTTGAAGCTATGCCGACCTGCTTATAGATGTTTTTCCTCTTCATCTTTGGCTTCCTTTCACATCACCAATAAACCTTACTTGCCTTGCGATAATCCTTCTGTATCAAGGATAACAAAATTCCCTACTCGCGAGGGTGACACTTAATGTAACTGGTACCTACAGTCCCTTAAGCTTAAATTTGCTTACATTACTTGCTTTAGGGAAGCGTCTTCCAGAATGACCATTCTCTGATTTTCTCCTGAATCTTCTTCTGTTGTCCATTCTACTACCGCTGGAACGAAATATGAAATTCTCATGAGGCCGACTATCATCAATCACTCAGTCCCTAATTCATGTTTAATTTATCTTGTTTACCAATCCATACTGGTTTCTATTACTCTGGGGTCTAACTTTTTCCTTCAGTTAATCACGTTAGAGTCGAGAACTTATTTCTCGAAATGAGGATATGACTTTATGGCCTATACTCTTTTGTTATTTCAAGGCATGTCACCTCTCGTCTTTTCCTTAATTTGACTGTAGACTCTGTAATACTGTCATCCATTTCATTCGTTTTTATCTACCGTTGTCATCCATGTATCACATCTTACTCATAATGCTTCATTAACTCTCTTCTTATTTCCTGCTAACATTTTCGTCTATCACTTGATTCTGAAAACTTCAACAAGATATTATTTTGCTTTTAGCTCCCTTTTGCCCCATCCATTGGCTCTTCGGGTTGCCTAACATTGTCTCTCTACTACGGACGGGAGCCATACTAAGATAATATTTATCCCTTCCAGGATTCCAGTGCCTATCTTTGAAGTACCCATATCTAGTTGTACTATTTTAGAGTGCACTGTATGGGTGTCTCACAAGTATATCTATTAACACATTTGCAATACCCTTCGGAAATGTCAACTAATGCAAGCAATCCATTCACCAATTTGGGTTACCCTAACCCCAGCCGGATCTTGATATCCCGTCCTTCTCTTAACTATACCTGTTAGCCCCCATAGGGCATAACTGAAATGGGTGTGACCAATTGTATATACCTCTGTTACTTTTGAATATAACTCGAAAATCTTATATTCCTCTGCCTGAATTATAAATATTGTTAACCTTCATTAACTGGGCGCCTCGTACTCTTCTTCATCTTGCTTCTTTTGCTTGTTGAAACTTGTACTTACCTTCTTAATCTCTCATTGTCCTTCACCCTAAAGATAGATAGGCGTTCTTGCCTTAAGGCTTCTTATCATGAAGCTTACACCTTTCAGTACACCCATGATCTGCTAAAAACCTCACATTTACTTATCGTAGGCATCATACAAAAATTCAATTCCTCCGACTCAACGTTTTCTCAACTATCTCTCTTTCCAACCTTCTTTCCGGATATAGGTATCGTCTTATTACGAATAGAATAGAATTTCGAAATTTGAATTCTTATAAGTGAGCTCTACCACATGATCTAGAGTAAGAATAAATAGTGACAATCCTAAATGCTCTGTAGCCTCCTGCTTATAAGTGTCGTGCACGACAAACCCATAAAAAAGACTCTACTAGACACGGCTTGTAGATTCCCTAGGACAGAACTACTCTGATACCACTTTTGTCACGATCCAAACCGATGGGCCGCAATGGGCACCCGATATCTTACTCGACTGAGTACCAACGTAACGTATCTTTCTTATTATATTATCATATATGTATTGGTAAAAAAGAGTTTCACACGTAAGCCAGCTTTTGACAACTCAGCCAGTTATATGGACAGAAGAGAACGCGACAGCTGGATGTGATTCTTTGAAGAGGTACAGAACAAAGAGGCACGATTCAGTAAACCCTCGAGCTTATCATCCACGAAAAACTCAACTTGATCAAAACATGGAAGAGGCACGGTCAGAATGAATCTAGACAAAGTTATGGGCAGATTCAAGAACCCACAATTGATTACTCGAACGTTATGTAACCGTACCCCAATTACCGTTATCCTTTGTAACGCCTCATTAATGTCATAATTAGTCATTAATGAGCAACCATAGTAAGAGTTGTACGTTATATCAAGGAATCTCCTATATAAGGGAGGGCAATACAGCTTGTAAAGACATATGATTCTCGAATACAATCTACTTTGCTTTTCTATATTTCTGCAAATATTGTCTACTATTCATTTTTCTCTATTTCCTTAATTATCAGTAACCCATGTTCATCCTAGAAATAGCTTTAGACAAAGGATCTAATTCTTTGGTTAAACAAATTGGTTCCGTTACCGGGTGTCTGATAATCTTTGTTTGCTTTTCAAGTGATATCCTCTGAACTATGTCGAACTCCAATGACAACAACCGGAAAAGGAATGGAATCCCAGTCTCATCGCCTTCAGGAATCTCACGTGGTTCAAGGTAACAATCCCCAGAAATATCCAATAACAACAATGGTGATAATGATCAAATTGTGAAACAAGATCGTGTAAAACAAATGATTGCCGAGTATGTGAGCCAAGATTTGCAAGAATTTGCGAGGGGATTACCGACAACGTTACCTACACCACCGACGCCACCCGCCAATAATACCATCACCATGGAAAATCCTCAATCTGGGTTGGCAAACTCAGGAAGAGGAGATACTCCTAATGAATCTCTCGAAACGAGACCAGGTATATCTAATAACTCAGAATTACAAAATTTACTGCTAACCATGCAGAAACA
>MDKI01143865.1:0-19662 GCA_005239505.1 Nicotiana paniculata | reverse complement strand
GGAGGGGGGGGAGGGGGGAAGCCCCTCAGTGTTTGGGGTTGATCGAAGAGAAGCCTCGAATACTTGGCGAGTTCTCCTTAGGTAGCATAGGAATGTTACCTCGTTAAAAACTTTTCCAATACAACCCATTTGGGATGAAATCCTACGTGAGGAAAAAAGAGCGCAACACATGCTTTAAAACCTAAGGCCTCTGAGCTGGGGGGTGGTTCTTTGATTCCTTTTAATCGAATACCTGCGCATTTGGTTAGTGTAAAATTTGAAGGAAAGAGGGAGAGGATTGTACCTTAGAAATAATAGCGTTTGAGCATCGATATGTTCCAATGGTTTTGAAGTTACTCATTCCATGGTGCCGAGCTTGTAGGACCCTTTGCCGATTACTCTGAGGACGCGGTACGGTCCTTCCCAGCTCGGGCCTAGCTTCCCTCATTAGGGTTTCGAGTGCTTAGGGTGACTTTTCTTAGGACTAAGTCCCCGACTCCGAAATTTCGAAGGTTTGCTCTTCAGTTATAGTATCTTTCGATTGTTTGTTTTTGGGCGTCCATCCGGACCAGCGAAGCTTCTCGCTTTTCATCTAATAGTTCGAGGGCCTTATTCATGGCCTCATTGTTTGAGTTCTCGGTGGCATGTCAAAATCTGGCTCTTGGCTCTCCTACCTCGACCGGTATCAAAGCCTCAGACCCGTATACCAAAGAAAACGGCGTCTCTCCTGTGCTTGATTTAGAGGTTGTCCGATATGCCCATAACACCTCGGGCAGGATTTCTCTCCATTTTCCTTTCGCATTTTCTAACTTCTTCGAGTTTTGAATGATGGTCTTATTTGTGGACTCGGCCTGACCATTTGCACACGGGTGGTAAGGCGTTGATAGGATTCTTTTGATTTTGTGATCCTCGAGAAATTTTGTTATTTTGCCTCCGATGAGGTGCTTCCCGTTATCGCAGGTTATCTCGTAGGGGATCCTGAATCGGCACATGATGCGATCCCATATGAAGTTGATGACTTCTTTTTCTCTTATCTTCTCGTAGGCATGTGTTTCCACCCATTTCGAGGAATTGTCAGTCAGAAATAGAATAAATCTAGCTTTACCTGGAGCCGTTGGTAGGGGCCGACTATGTCCATTTCCCATTTCATGAATGGCCATGGTGATAAGCTTGAATGTAGCTGTTCACCGGGTTGGTGGATCATTGGCACGTATCTTTGACATTTGTCGCATTTTCGGACGAACTCTTTGATGTCCCTTTCCATGTTGTCCCAGTAGTAACCTGCTTTGATCACCTTTCGAATTAAAGAATCGGCACTGGAGTGATTTCCGCAGGTGCCCTCGTGGATTTCTCGGAGTAGGTAATCAGCGTCTCCTGGTCCAAGCATACTGCTTCATTCTCGTCGAGTAAAAATCGGGCTGCTCTGGTCCGAAGGGCCCTTGATTCTTTTGGATTTGTGGGTCGCTTCCCACTTACCAAATAATCGATATTTTGTTTCTCCAATCCCATGTCAGGCTGGTGCAGTTGATTTTAGCATGTCCTTCTTCGATCACCGATTTGGATAGCTGAACAACAGCCCCGGTGAGTATGTCCTCTTCTTCAACGAATGACCCCAAGTTTGCGAATGCATCGACCTCGCTGTTTTTCTCCCGAGGTATGTGGATCAGAGTCCATTGTTTGAAACGATGCAAAGTGATTTAAAGTTTGTCTAGGTACCGTTGCATCATGTCCTCTCGAACCTCGAAGCTCCTGTTTGCTTGATTTACTAACAGAAGGGAATCAAATTTGGCTTCGACGATTTCCGCTCCCAGGCCTTTGGCTATGACAATTTCCGCTCCCAGGCCTTTGGCTAATTCGAGACCTGCAATCATAGCCTCATACTTGGCTTCGTTGTTAGTCAACTTTGCAGTTTTTATAGATTGTCTAATCATGCCACCTGCAGGTGGCTTCAGAACTATGCCGAGCCCGGATCCTTTCACTTTCGAGGCACCGTCGGTGAATAAGGTCCATACCCCCAATGATGCGGCCGTTTTTAGTAGAAGTTCTTCTTCTACTTCGGGCACAAGGGCGGGCGCAAAGTCGGCTACGAAGTCCGCCAATATTTGGGTCTTGATAGTCGTTCGGGACTGGTATTCGATATCATACCCCCCGAGCTCGATGGCCCATTTGGCCAGTCGACCTGATAATTCAGGTTTGTGCAATATATTTCGAAGAGGATATATTGTTAAAACCCATATATGATGATATTTAAAATAAGGCTTCAATTTTCGAGACGCACTTATTAATGCAAGAGCCAATTTTTCTAAGTGTGGATACCTGGTTTCAGCATCCCCTGGGGTTCGACTTACATAATAGACAGGGAATTGCGTACGTTGCTCATCTCAAACCAACACGCCACTTACCGCTACCTTGGACACTGCCAAATACTGATATAATGTTTCTTCCTCTTTCGAGGTGTGGAGCAATGGCGGGCTTGGGAGATACCATTTTAACCCTTCCAAGGCGCGTTGGCACTCCGGGGTCCATTCTAAGTTGTTTTTCTTTTTAAGCAGGGAGAAGAAGTGATGGCTCCGATCTGATGACCTGGAGATGAATCGGCCTAACGTCGCTATCCGCCCGGTCATCCATTGTACGACCTTCACATTGCTTACCACCATGATTTCTTCGATGGCCTTGATTTTTTCGGGGTTGATTTCGATCCCCCTATTTGATACCGCGAAGCCTAAAAATTTGCGCGAACCTACGTCGAAGGCGCATTTCTCGGGGTTGAGCTTCATGTTGTAGCTCCTAAGGATGTCGAATGTTTCTTGCAAATGAGTCAAATGGTCCTCTTCTCGCACGGACTTAACTAGCATGTCATCAATGTAAACTTCCATGGACTTGCCTATTTGATGTTCGAACATCTTATTAACTAAGCGTTGGTATGTGGCCCCTGCATTTTTTAGCCCGAAGAGCATTACATTGTAGCAGATGTGCATACTTCGTGATGAACGAAGTCTTTTCCGTGTCCTCGGGGTTCCTTTGAATTTGATTATACACGGAGTAGGCATCGAGAAAGGTGAGAATCTCGTGGCCAGCTGTGGCATCAATCAATCGATCGATGTTGGGCAGCAGTAATGAATCTTTGGGGCATGCTTTATTTAAGTCCTTATAATCTACGCACATTCTTAATTTGTTCCCTTTCTGGGGGACCACTACTACATTGGCCAACCACTCGGGATATTTTACTTCCCTGATGGATCCTATTTTGAGGAGTTTTGTTACCTCGTCTTTGACGAACGCATGCTTTACCTCGGACTGAGGCCTCCTTTTTTGCTTCACCGGTTTGAACCTAGGGTCAACGCTTAGTCGATGGGTGGTTATTCCCGGGGAGATCCTGTCATGTCTAAGTGGGACCAAGAAACTCAATCAAGTTGTCAATTAGAAATTGAATGAGTTCATTCCTGAGCTCGAGGGTTAATCCTGTTCCTAGGTATACCTTTCGGTCTGGTAGGTGTTTCATCAAAACAACTTGCTCCAGTTCTTCGACCACTGATTTTGTTGTGTCCGATTCTTCTGGGACAATGAAGGTTCGAGAAGTGAGGAAGTCTTCGCCATCATCCTCGGGGACCGTTTATATCCTGACCCCTCCGAGGTGAAGTATATGGGCTCTGGCGCCACGCCGTGCACTATAAAGATTTCCTTTTCCACGTGTTTCTCGCCATACACCATTTTTATGCCCTCTATAGTCGGGAATTTCAATATCTGGTGGAAAGTTGACGGTACCGCCCTGATGTCGTGTATCCATGGCCTTCCAAGTAGGGCGTTGTATCTCGTGTATCCCTCGATGACATGGAACTTGGTGCCCCTAAATGTACTAGACACATTGACTGGTAGGAGAATTTTTCCCTTCGTCGCTTCACTCGCCATGTTAAACCCACTGAGGGCTCTAGAATCGGGTACAATTTGGTCGTGCAGCTCGAGCTGCTCCACTACCCCAAATCTGATTATATTGGCTGAGCTACTTGGATCCACGAGCACACGCTTAATTTGAACGTTATTTAAGAGAAAAGAAATTACCAGGGCATCATTATGTGGTTGGGACAGGGTTTCGACATATTCTTCTCTGAACACAACAGTTATTTTAGGTATATAATTTTAAGTTCGTTCTCTCGTGGTGGTAGGCACCTTGGCCCGTTTGAGCACGGGTTCTTGCGGTCAGTGATCCTCAGGGCCGTTGTTTTCATGTGCATTTGCTGAGTTACACATTTTCTGACCTGAAATTGAAGATTCTTGGACAAGAAAAAGAGTGAAGAATAACTTGTGTTTTTAGAAAAACCAGCACTAAAACAATCACTATTATTTTTAGCCCTACAGGTGGGCGTCAAACTGTTTACCTTGAAAATGGTAATCACAATTATATTTAATTATGTGGTTCTAAAAATATGTCATCTATTTTAATATCGGTTGTTTAGGCAGTAGAAGCTGAGTGTGAAGCGATAAAAATGAAATAAGAGCAAAAGGAAACGAGATTACGCAAACCGTGTGACGGAAAGACTGGTCTCGAGGGTGGTCGGAGGGGCCTCGAGGTCGAGATCTAGAAGCTTGAGTATGGGCTGTCGATAACAATATAACAGTATTGAATGCTTCAAGAATGGCCTATTTATGATCAATAATAAGTAATAACTGAAGAACAATTCAAGAACACTGTAAATGAGAAGCAATAAATCAATGAAGCAATTGTAGAAAATGTTTTAGTTAGAGAGCAAATGATGTTCTTGTTCTTGTATTGAATATCATATGTGTTACAAAGTGACAAGGGTCCTCTTTATATATGAGGGGGGAATCTCAACATAATACATGTGTAATTAATGCAAAGAGAGATGAATGGTACAACCATTTAATGCCACGGTACGGGCTTGTACTAATATATGTACTTTGTCAGCTTTAATTACGTGTCTCTTGCGAATTTCCCGTTTTTCCATGTTAACCTTTGATTTGTATTGCCTCGAGGTCGAGGACCTCCGATAATGAGTAATAAGTGGTAGATCATAATATTAATGGTTTCATGAGTTACACCAAAATAATGACCACTTTCTTACTAATTTATAATCACTATCTCACAAGAAATAATATACTTTAATATTAAAATACACTAACACAAAAAAAAAATTATGCGTACTACCCATAACATTATCTGTATGTGCTAACATTATATTGCTGAGCTATAACAATATATGTAGAAAATTCGTACAAATTATATACAAACAAAAAGAAGAAAAAAATCTAATAAAAGTTTGTCATGAGGTTGTTACGTGTTGTCTCCAACTATGCTTGGGTTGATCTCCGTCATCTACACGTATTTGGATCAAAAGTATCTTTTAGCTCCATGTATCCAGAGACGAAACAATTAAGCTTTGTATCTAATGCTGAGTTAGGAGATAACTCAGACTTCTCAATCAAATTCAATATCAAAGCTTTTCCTTTTTCTTACGCTCTGAAAATCCAAACTTCGATTCACCATAGGAGCATCAGAATTATTCTTTACACCTTACAATTTAGTATCACCAACACCTCCCTCCTCAATTTGGAAGGGTATAAGACATACCCAACTTACCCAAAAGCTCATAATGTTGCGATCCAGAGAGCGATTTCGTGAAAAACGTTTGCTAATTGAGAGGTCGATGGAACAAAAAAGAAAGAAATTAGGCCACATATTATGACAAATGAAATGGCAGTTGAGCTCGACATGCTTCGTTCGCTCATGAAAAATTAGATTTGAATTGCAGCTTGACTTTATGAGAAAACCGAACAGGAATTGCAGTTGAGCGATGTTGATAGATGAGATATATAGAAGATGCACCAACCAAGTAATCTTCGCAACTACTCTTTGCATTGATCTGTATTTAGGGATCCCCCAAGACTAATAAAGAATTCACCCACATCTCTTTAAGTCGAGAAGCTCAATGTTGACATTACCAATTAAGAGAATGTCGTCCACATATACTGTCAAAATCGAAGTTGGATCTTCATTCTTCTTAAAAAAAATAGAGAGTAATCATTCCCTAAATGAGAATAGGCTAAATCTTGTGTACCCAGAGGCGGATTTAGCGGGCGGATGAACCTCCTTTGCCGAAATATTGCTCGGTATATATAACCTAAAATTTATTAAGTTTTGAATCTCCTTGATACAGTTCAAAAGTATATTTTAGTGGTCAAGGGGGTTCAATACTTTTGTAAGGTCATATATTCAATTCTTACTAGCTACTATTTTTTTTAACTTTTTTCTTTTTAAACCCCTTCGAATTTTCTGCCTCCGCCACCGTGTACCATTGACGAGATCCTTAACGACGCCCATTGAGTGATTTTCTAAGTGGCGTACATGATTCGGTGTACGTTAGGGGTTGTATTTTCTAAGTCTCCATGAAAAAAAAAAAAAACATTGTTCATATTCAATTTAATGATTGTTATTATTTAAACAACTGGAGAGAAGGTTTTTGTGAAATATATCCTTTCTATTTGAGTGTCATCTCTTATCAATAACCTTGCTTTTACCCTTTTAACACTTTCATTAGTCTTGTATTTTGTTTTTTATACCTTCTTCCCCAAGTCTGATTGGAAACCAAAGCATCATACTCCTTAGCTATAGCTTCTTGCCGATCAGGGTGCATAACATCTTGGAAATAAGAGTTAGTCACAGAAATATGATAAAGTGAATTCAAAAACCTTTGGTTAGTAACAGGAAGTATAAATAAAGAGATAGAGGTGCTGAATGAGTAGCAACAAAACAAGAATCAGTAAGCTCTCTATAAAATAATGCATTAAGTACAAAGTCATTGAGATGAGCTGGAATCTTATGTGTTATCTTAAATTTTCTAAGTTCTTAAAAAAAAGTGGTGATTCTTCATCAGAAAATGATGCAAGGAATATGCTAATAGGCGGAGAGAGAACAAGAGGGAGAGTGAGCAGAGGGAGAAGAAGATCTTTCTGAGTGATAATTAGAATAATCCTGGATTCAATATTTAGTTCACTTTGAAGACTATCCTCATCAAAAGTATTATCTAGCTAATCAAGAGAGAGATCCAAATTAGAAAGAGGAATCATTGGATTCCAAGGTAGTTTAGGTGTAAAAGGGTGTATAGATTCATAGCAAAATAACATTTATAGAGAAGTGACTTGAACCTTGTACTTTTTTTTTACTAGTCACACCCCAACCTATCTGATGTGTGGCCGGAACCCGATACCGTACTTCTACTCTGTAACTTTTGAATGCTGGATGTAACTCAGAACGTGCATAGGCCGACATGGCTAAACTGTATCATACTATAAGCTATCATGGCCAACATAGGCGCAACTCATAGTATATCATAGGCGGGCAAGCATCGTATCAGCTAGTTATCATACTCAAAACGTCAATACGTGTTTAGGTTGAGGAGGCCATTATGAGTATTAATACTAGAAAACCTAAAAGAAAAACAAAAACGAGGGCCAGCAAGGTTATTGATATACTGTACATACTGAATATGTGTTGACAATGTCTCTAAGAGTGTCTGACATCAAACATGGTCATGACAGGGCCCCAACCTACCCATAAGTTTGTAACAAAACTATGATAACATCACCTCTAGACTCGGCTACATTCTTTCTAAATGAAATGTAGTCTTATCGATCATTCGATAAATATCAACTCTATCTACTACGAGGGATCGTGAAACTAATTACCTGCACCTACACGCATGAAATGCAGTGCCCTAACAATGGGACATCAGTACAACAAAATATATCAAGTATGTACGGCATAAAATAATATTTATAAACTCGAAAACTAAAGAAGACAAATGAATCATTAGAATATCTGATGAAAGAGCACACTAAAACCATAAGTGTCTGGTGGCATGTACGCGTAGCTAAGCAGACCGTCCATACGGCTCATGTTCTAAGGTTTGGCTATGCGTGCTCCTGGCCGTCCATAACCACCCTTGTTGTGCACCTATGCGTTCACTAGTGACTGTCCTTAGGGCCCATACTTATGTATATGCAACATAAAAAAAAATCAGCAATCAACAATATATAAGCTAGGTACTCGTACTTATAAGAAAATAAACTCGTCCAGTACTCTCAATAACTCATGATTCGTATTTGTTAACTCATTTCCTTTAAGTCGCGTCTTACGTTCATTACTCATATCCTACTTCCCTTAGTTTTGGGAAGTTCATGTCTATACTAGGACGTATATGGATATCCCGTGGCCCTATTACAATCTAATTCTACAACTTATATAACTTTATCTTCTTCTACTTTCATGTTACCATTCATTGGTTAGCTCGTTTGCCGCATATCTTTAATCTACGAGGGGACTCATCTCTAGGCAACTTGCTACCTTTATTAACTTATATTCTACTCTTTCTAACACTAGGGAGGTTATGTCTATCTTTATTTAACTATCGTGATCTATTTCTAGAAGATTAAGTCATTCTATCTATTAAGCAAGACCTCTGGCTCGTTAAGCCGTTTATAGGTAACAATCAATCGAACATTACACTTCTTATCTTATATACAATACAAGCTTCCCGGAGCTCTACTCATTTCTAGGGATTATCCATGAAGGACAACTACGGAAGGCTTATAACTTATCTGTATTAATTTCATGAATTTATAGACGGTCTTAATCCGTCGATAAAGAGCATACACAAGAACTTGTCCCTTTGAATCTCTTATAAGGGTGACGTGACTTACGAAATCATGCCAAAAGAAGGAAGGAAGACCTTGCATACCTCAATTGTAGTTGTTCTTCATGATACCACAAGGTGACTCACCAATACGCTAGTCTAAGATGAAAACATAGCTTTTATCAATATTAAGAACATGTCGATAACCGACGAGCGAAAAGCTTGCTTATACAAAATCGAGCAACACCTCCCTTACTTCTCTATACTTTCCTCAAGTCCTTAACAACAACAACAATACAAGAAAAATATTAACCACATCATATCCAAGCTATTCCACCTATTTCCAGCCACAACATATCACAAACATGACTTCAAAATAGTATTACAACACAACACTTTAAATACGATTTCCGACCTTTATCTCATAAGTTCTTAATTAATACTTCAAAGACTTCATTAAAATCTTATATAAATAGGAGAGGACCAGTATTACCTTGGATGCATTAAATCAGCCCCATTATGCCTTGCTTCAACTTGAAGTAACTTTAATCTTACCATAACAAGGGAATACCAAGTTTTCTCTTACACTTGTATGATCTTCAAGGGAAAAAACACTTTGATTTCTTGCAGAAATATACTTGAATGGTATGAGAAGGTCTTGGGAGATATTTAGGAGCTTAGGGTTCAATTTTGGGAGAAAAATAAGGTGGCCAAAGGGCTGCATCGCTTTAATAGAAAGGTGGAACTTTCCACCTCCTATGTGGGTCCTAATGGGGTTGTCTGTGCAGTCTCGCAAAAATATGAACATCTCTATATTGTGACATCATATAGATCAACGGTTTAATGCGTTGGAAACGGGTAGACCGTCAATTTTGTGGGTGGATGCCCTGTAACCCCAAGTATATTGGGAGAAACGCTTAGTGAAATTAGACCCAAATTTCAGTAAACCTCTAAACGTAACTTGTGATAACTTTTTTCGATTTTTATTTTACAACTTTCTTGACTCAAAACTTAACATACGACTATTATATTATTTAAATACCCCATGACATGACCTTCTTACCATATTTAAAACTCCTTTTCTTACACGGAAAGTACGATTTATAACATTCCCAACTTGCCGACTTTGGTAAACTTGCTTACTTCACTTCATTTAGCCTCTAATCTTTACAACACTTATTTTTCACTTGTTTTAAACATAATAAAACACTTGTACCTTTAAATATAACCTTATTCTCTCGTCTTACATTGATTAACTTACGGCACACTCGTCCAGTACTCTCGATAACTCATGATTCGTATTTGTTAACTCATTTCCTTTAAGTCGCATCTTACGTTCATTACTCATATCCTACTTCCCTTAGTTTTGGGAAGTTCATGTATATACTAGGACGTATATGGATATCCCGTGGCACTATTACAATCTAATTCTACAACTTATATAACTTTATCTTCTTCTACTTTCATGTTACCATTCATTGGTTAGCTCGTTTGTCGAAAATCTTTAATCTACGAGGGGACTCATCTGTAGGAAACTTATTACCTTTATTAACTTATATTCTACTCTTTCTAACATTAGGGAGGTTATGTCTATCTTTATTTAACTATCGTGATCTATTTCTAGCAGATTAAGTCATTCTATCTATTAAGCAAGACCCCTGGCTCGTTAAGCCGTTTATAGGTAACCTTATTCTCTCGTCTTACATTGATTAACTTACGGCACACTTGAAGTATGAAAATAAAAGGTGTAATATTAGCTCACTCACGACACAAACGCCATAAATGTGCAAAGTGTAACATACTAGGCATGATCTTATGTGCTTGTAACTTCAAACGTAATTTTTTCTCGTACTTACATCAACTAACTTACGACGAACATGGTGTATAAAGGTATGGGGTGTAACATCATCCCCCTCTAAAAACATTTGTCCTCAAATGTTAGACACTATATCTCTACCTTCTTCGCGACTATCATCCTCATCTAAAGCCTTATATTTACGAATGTCACTAACTTATAGTTACGACTTCTATCACGTTGATCATTCTATTTTGGTTTAAGCCTAATTAACACCTTCTAATCTTGATTACTATTTGCATATCAGGCTCCCTCTTGGCCTTCACCATGATTTTATGATAGAAGTCATCGTCCTTCTTATCAAACTTTCTAACGTATAATCCCTTACTAAAGGTTACCGCTTTCCTTGTCATAATCAATGCTTAGTAATCTTACCATGTATAGGTCACTTGGATCTTACTATGATTTACATCTTATCTCGAGAGTTCTAGGGTTTCTAAGCTACTACCGAATTCATTATGTTATTTAGCCTTTTTACCTCTTAACGATACTTCACTATGACTCGTCTTGGATACGACATTCTACATCTATTGTTAATTGAGTTAACTACATCTTCTAACATCATACTAATGTAAAGGCTCACTATGACTCATCTTCTAACTATATATATGTAACGAACTAATTGAACGTTTTGAGGTTTAAGGTTTTGTTCACTGGTTTGAGGTCTTGGGTAGCTTCATATTATGTATTATGACTTGTGTGCATGGTTGGATTTGATTCTCCGATGGTTCAAAATGAATTCGGATGAGTGATTCTCACTTTAGAAGCTTAAATTGAAAATATTGACCGAGGTTTAAATTTTGTGAAAAAGACCCCGTAGTGGTATTTTGATGGCTCCGATAGGAGTATCGTGATTTTGGTCTTGGGTGTATGCCCGAAATCAAATTCGGGAGTCCGTAGGTTGATTTGTAATGTTTTGACGAAAATTGGCAATTTTAAGGCTTTGGATTTTCATATGTTTGACTGTAGGTTGACTCTATAGATATCGTGTTTGGATTTCTACTTCGGGACTTGGAATAAGTCTGTTTTGTAATTTGGAACTTTTCTGCAATGTTTGGTGTCAGTCCGAGTTGATTTGATAAGAATCAGACGCGCGATTGTGTTTTTAGAAGATCTTGAGTTTCATGTTGAATTCATGTATTTTGAGGTCCGATTCGTGATTTTGGATGTTATTTTGATGATTGGATTGCGTGGGCGAGTTCGGTTTTTTTTTTTAGACTTGTGTGGATATTGGGTTTGAAGTCCCGAGGGCTCGGGTGAGTTTTGGACGCGTTTCAGAGCGTTTGGAAGGGTTTTAGTACTGTTGGTGTAATCTGGTAATGCAGGCCTCGCATTTGCAAGGTGGGAGATCGCATTTGTGATACAAGGATAAAATTTCTAAGTACGCATTTGGGAACAAATAGTTCGCAATTGCGATTGGGGAGGGGGGGGGAGGGTCTGGATAAGCTTTATTCGCATTTGCAAACCAACCTGATTGCTTTTTAGAAGTGTCTTAGGTTCGCAATTGCAAACATAATGTCGCATTTTTTACTGTAGCAGGGGTTTTAAGGACTTCGAATTTGCGATTGTTTCTTAACATTTGCGGGGTTCACAAAGTCGCAATTGCGACACCTGCGTTTGGACATAAGAGCTGAGGGACAAGATTTTGGTCTCATTTTCATATTTTGAAACACTAGACTCCGTAGGAAGTGATTTTGAAGAGGGATTTTCATCTACAAACTTTGTGCAAGTGATTCTAATATATTTCTAATCATATTCTAATATCATGTCTTGGATTTTAACATCAAAATCATGTGAATAAAAGTAAAAGTTCGTCAAGCTTTGTCAAGTTTTTGAAAAATAAGAATTTGAGTTTTCAAAGTCAATTTGGACTCGGATTTAAAAACAAATTGCATATATGAACTCGTGGGGTCATGGGTAGACGGAATCTAGAATTGGACCCGGGTTTTGACCGGGCGAGTCTTGGATTGACTTCTGTTGACTTTTGAGCAATTGTGTAAAGATTGTAGCTTTAATTATTAAATTTGATTTTTTTTGCATTATTTGATGTTATTAAGTCGATTTTTGTTAGATTTTTGCCGAGTGGAGGTGAATTGTATAGGAAAAGCTATTTTTTAAGAATTGATTGAGGGCTTTTGAGGTAAGTATCTTGCCAAATATTGTGTGGCGGAGCTACCCTGTAGGATTTGGTTTGTTTGGACTATTTGAACTACGTGAAGGACGTGTACACGAGGTGACGAGTGGTTAAAAATTTAACCGGTCTAAACTCTTAGGTTCTTATGTTCATTATAAATGAAGTTGTCTTATCATGTTAAACCCTCCAATTGCTAAATTCACTCTTACGTGTCTCATTTGAAGTTGATTGATTTATGTTCTACACTTGTTGCCAAATAAACTCTTATATGCCTTAATTGAAGGTGTTGCTTATTTAATTGTCATGCTATCTCTTCCGTAATTACTTGACCTTAAATTAGAGTTATTATTATCTCTTCCTTAATTTCTTAACCTTAATCGAAGTTATTGTTATCCCTTCCATTGTTGACTTATCCTTATTTGAAATAATTGTTACATGCTATCTCTCTTATCGTCGATTTGTACTTATTTGGAAACATTGTTACATGTTATCCCTTCATTTGTTGAGTTACTCTTATTGGATTTTGTTGTTATATATTATCTCTCCCATTGTTGAGTTATTCTTATTTGAAATCATTATTACTTTATATGTTATTCGTTGTGAACTCGTTCTAAAATTTCCTTGTATTTTGTAATTCTTGTGTTGATTTACTTGTCGTATTCTCGTGTTATTGTTATTGTAACTGTTGTACTCAGTGTTGTTGAGCCGAGAGCTTGTGTTGTTGTGGTATTGGGATTGTTTGAGTAAATGTTGAAGAATAAGGGCACATGTGGTACAAGTCATTATAATGTGTTGTATCGTTTTTGGCACGCATGATATTGTTGAGAGGATTGCTAGGATGTTTGCACGCGAGTTGTTTGTTATCCGTGCTATTGTTATCCTTGATATATTTGCACATGCGAGAGTGGCAAGGCGTGATATATATATATATATATATATATATATATATGTGTGTGTGTGTGTGTGTGTGTGTGTGTGTGTGTGTGTGTGTGAGGGGGGGGGGGGTTGCGCATGCGGTGAGACAAGGCGGGCATTTACTTTATTGTTGCGCACGTGGAGAGACAAGGGAGCTATGTCAGGGATGATTGTGATGACTTGTGATGATCTAGGGCATTGTTATTGATGATATTTGTGTAATGGTGTGCCTATCTTGTGTGATTTATGCATTTTACGTCTCGTTGTGTTGCTTCCTATGTACCGTTCGCTGTCTCTGCTCTTACTTGTGGACTTGAGTTGGGGTAGAACCCTTGCACAAGCATACACGTAATTAATCACTGACATGTATCTTTGTTTGGTTGACTTCTGTGTAAGAGTGGTACTATTGGTACGTGAGTTGTCCCTGTGATCATGAGTTACTGTTACTGTTGGCACGTACGTTGTCCGTGTGGTTATGAATCATTGTTATTGTTGGCACGTGAGTTGTTCGTGCGGTAATAAGATATTGCCACTCCCTTAGCACATGAGTTGTTCGTGCATATATGAGGTATTAATGGTATTGGCACGTGATTTGTCCGTGAGATTTGTGAATTGTAATGTGGGAACAAGATGCCAAGTGATTAGGTTCGTGAATTGGGACCCGTGAACTGAAATTATGAGGTGTGGTACCTGGGAGAAACTATTGAATAGATCTTGTATGAAAACAGTCATTTTATTGAGGAGTTACTTGTTTTCCTTACTTGGTTTCACCGGACTTAAGTTGTATTCAGCTTACCCTACGGTGCTACTACTTGTTTGTTCCTTGATGACAATCATTGCTTCTAGTTTCTGTTGCAAATGTTATTATCGTTTACAATGCTTAGCTTTACATTGATCTTGTTCCTTGTTAGATTAATATTTATACTCGTACTTGTTGTCATGTCTAGTAAGTGTCTTGACTGTCCCTCTTTACTACTCCACGGAGGCTAGTCTTGATACATACTGGTACCGCTATGGTATACTCATGCTACACTTTCTGCATATTTTTGTGCAGATCCAGGTACTCCGGAGTTTGTGGATTAATAATTAGTTGATCAGACATTGCTGCGGAGACTCAAGGTATACCTGTTGTCGCGTTTGCAGGTCTCGGAGTCACTTTCTGATACTTTACTTTGTACAATTTATTCTATTCCGAAATCCTTGTACTTAGAAATTACCCAGTGAACCCAGTAGAGCTTATGACGTGTACTACCGGTTTTGAGATATTGTATTGTACTCGAGGTTGTTGGCTTGTTATAGAAGATTATGGTTATGTTTGATAGTTGTTTTGGTTAAATTCTGTCATTTAATGCAGTAAGTATTAGGCTTACTTAGTCTTAGTGACTAGGTATCATCACGACATCCTATATAGAAAAATTGGGGTCGTGAAAATATAGAAAGGCTTACTAATGTATAGGTAACATACCTAAATGCCTTTCAGTCTGGGGCTCGATGTCCCACTAATATCCTCATGCATACATCTAATTTTAGTACCCTCTCGAGCCTGATGCTCCTCCTCTACCTTTTCCACGGTAAAATGAAGGTATTAAACCCATAGGCTATCCCTCACGACTGCTATCCTCACGACTCAATGTCTGACAATTTTGTGATGCTCATGTCGAAGTGGTTATTGTTCAACACTCTCTTGTTTTTCACTCCTTGTGCCCTTGATCCTTGACCTATTCTCAATTGAGTATTATGATATTGGGTCTTCTGCGGCCTGAATAAATTTCCCCTACATGTACTAATGACTAACCTTATCTCCTCTATGATCTACTACTACTCGGCTGCCACTACATACTCGTCAACTCGCCTCTGTCTCTTATCTAGCTGCCTATCTCGAGCTTGCTCTTTCTGCTGTCATTGTTTGCGCTCCTCTAGATTATGGGCGAAAGCTTAAAACCAAGATATTCAGCGAGGATGTGGTACAAGCTTCAACTAACTCTAGTGCCAACCCTGCCAAAAACCGATGTATCTAGGCTTGCATTTTATCAACGAAAGATGAGGCATAGCTGGAAAACGAATCAAACTTGAGGCTATACTCTCGAACACTCGTGTAACCCTGTTGTAGGGCTAAAAAATTATCAACATCTGCCTCCCGAATATCCAATGGTAATTAATGGTCCAGGAAGGCTTTGGAGAATTCTCCCCACATTGTTGGTTGCGCATTCTGCCCTCTAGATAATTCCCATGAATCATACAAATACAGAACTATATCTCGCAACCTGAAAGCTGCTAACTCCACTGCCTCCGTCACGAAAGCATGCATAACTCAAAAGATTCTATAAAACTGGTCAATAAAATTCTGGGGATCCTTGTATTTATTTGTTCTCCTGAACTTTGAAGGGATTAAAGAAATAAACTCACGGACCC
This sequence comes from Nicotiana paniculata, assembly GCA_005239505.1. Taxonomy (NCBI): domain Eukaryota; kingdom Viridiplantae; phylum Streptophyta; class Magnoliopsida; order Solanales; family Solanaceae; genus Nicotiana; species Nicotiana paniculata. Next base: position 3,719 of record MDKI01143865.1, on the reverse strand, counting down.
CCGTACTCTCGGGACCCTCAGAAGGTCCCGCGCCGCGCTAGCTGGCACTCTAGTCTGTCGTTGCATTGCTACTAACAGGGTCAAAAGATTCACAACACTGATGAGATCCTGATCAATAAGGATTGGTGGGGGTACTGGGATGCTGGAGCTCTGTAAAGCACCTCCGGTGCTGGGGGAGTAGGGGATACTCGGGAAGACGACTCAACCCAAACCTCATACTAATCTACATCAATTGGTGGTGGTCCACTAGTACCTTCCCCCCTGAATAGCCTTACCCTTCTAACTAGTTTTAGTTATTCTTGTGTCACGCATCTCTATACAATATTTATCGAATAGGAATTAGACATTGACTCCTTATGACTCAGCTCTATACAACACGGTCTGGATTAGAACGAATGATAACTAATCATAAATACCTTGTAGCTTAAATATAGTGGACAACATATCCATAAACAAGACTCAACTATAAACTACTTTGTACGTTCATTACTCATATCCTACTTCCCTTAGCTTTAGGAAGTTCATGTCTATGCTAGGATGTGTATAGCTATCGCATGGCCCTATTACAATCTGATTCTACAACTTATATAACTTTATATTCTTCAACATTCATATTACCATTCGTTGGTTGCTCATTTGTCCGAAATCATTAATCTACAAGGGGACTCGTGTTTAGGCAACTTATTCCCTTTATTAACTTATATTCTACTCTCGCTAATATTAGGGAGCTTATGTCTATCTTTATTTAACTATCAGGATTTGTTTCAAGCGATTAAGTCATTATATCGATTGTGCAACATCTCTAGCTCGTTAAGCCGTTTATATGTAACAATCAATCAAAGATAACACTTCATGTATTATATACAATATAAGCTTCTCGAAGCTCTACTCATTTCAAGGGAATATCCATGAAAGAAAACTATGGACAACTTACGAATTATCTATATTAAGGTCATGAACTTATAGACGGCCTTAATCCGTCGACAGAGAGCATACACAAGAACTTGTCCCCTTGAATCTCTTATAAGGGTGATGTGACTTGTGAAATCATACCGAAAGATGGAAGGAAGATCTTACATAGATCAACCATAGTTGTTCTTCACGATACCATAAGAGACTCACCAATACGTCTACAAGATGAAAAAATAGCTTTTTAACAATATTAAGAGCATTTTGATAGCCGACGAGTGACAAGCTTTCTTATACGAAATTGGGCAGCACCTCCCCTACTTCTCTCTACTTTCCTCAATCCCTTAACAACAGAAACAACACAAGAACAACATTAACCACATCATATCCAAGCTATTCCACCTATTTCCAGCCATAACACATCACCAACATGGCTTCAAAATAGTCCACTACAACACAACACTTTCAATTCGATGTTCGACCTTTATCTCATGAGTTCTCAATCAAATAACACTTCAAAGACTCCAATAAAATTTTATACAAGCAGAAGAGGGTGTGTTTTACCACAACAAAATCATCCCCTTATACTTTGCTTCAACTTGAAGTAACTTCAATCTCACCACAAGGGACGAACAAGTTTTCTCTTACACTTGTATGATGACCAAGGGAAAAACCACTTATTATTTCTTGCAGAGACTTACTTGAATGATAGGAGAAGGTCTTGGAGATTTTTAGGAGCTTAGGTTCAGTTTTGGGCGAAAAATGAGGTGGAGAAAGGGCTGCATAGCTTTAATATAAAGGTGGAACTTTCACCGCTTACGTGGGTCCCGGGGCTGTCTATGCAGTCTTACAAAAATATGAATCTCTCTACTGCAATTTTGTAGCAACAAAAAAAATATATAATGCATTAGAAACTAGACTCGTAGACCTTATATTTGGTGGATAGATGACCCAGTAACCCCAAGTATATTAGGAGAAAAGCTCAGTAATATTAGACCAAAATTTTAGTAAGCTTGTAAATATAACTTACGATGACTTTTGCCGACTTTTGTTTTAAAACTTTTTGACTTATAACTTAACATACAACTATTATATGATTAAAATACCTCATAACATGACCTTCTTACCATCTTAAATACTCCTACTTACCCCGAACATACGAGTTATAACATTCTCAATTTTCCCACTTTGACAAACTTGTGTTCTTTAGTTCGTTTAGCCTCCAATCTTTACGACACTTACTTATCACTTGCTTAAAAATCATACAACTTGTGTACCCTTAAATATAACCTTATTCTCTCGTCTTATATCGGTTAACTTATGATACACTTGATGTATGAGAAAATGGGGTGTAACATTAGCTCACTCACGACACAAATGGCATGAAGGTGCAAAGTGTAACATACTAGGCATGAGCTTAACTGCTTGTAACCTCAAAAGTAAAATTTTCTCGTAATTATGTCGACTAACTTACGACAAACATGACGTACAAAGATACGGGGTGTATCATTTACCGAAAGGATATCCTAGAAAAATGCAAAGTTTGTCCCTAGGTTCGAGCTTAGATCTATTGACAGGGAGAGTAGATACATTACACAGGCACCAAAAGCATTTAAGATGGTTATCAAAAGGATGTTTTCCAAAACAGCCTCATATGGAGTCTTATTCACTAAAACTCTAGAGGGGAACTATTGATTAAGTAGGCAACATTAAGTAAATATTATCCCCAATATTGAATAGGGAGATGTGACTAAAAAGTAATGCCTTGTAGGTTTCTAATAAATGTTTGTGTTTCCTCTCCACAACTCTATTTTTATGTGGTGTATAGACACAAGTAGTTTGATGCAAAATCCCAGAAACGAGAAAATATTTCAAAATGAGAAGTGCAAGTTCCTAACTCTAAAGCATTATCAAACATTAAAACTTTTACTTTGGGTTAGATTGTCTTTCAGCTATGGTTATAAAACACTTAAAGATGATGAAGGCATGTCACGACCCAAAACCACCATCGTTTATGATGGCACTCGATCCCACTTACTAGGAAAGTCAATTAATAATCAGTGACGAAAAAAATAAAATACTAATATGAGTCATGAGCTCTAATACAGTAATACATGTTTGAAATACAATACACAGTCTGAAATAAGAACAGTAATAAAAATAAAAGGAGACATAAGGGACTGCAATTTGAAGTAGCTCTACCTCAATATCAACAACTCAACAATAATCCAACACTCAATGCTCAGTTGGTCGACTCTTGGAATTGTACAAATAAATATAGAGTGTAGTATGAGTACAATTGATCCCATATACTTCTAAGTATCGTGACTAACATCGGAGGGGTAGTGGTGACAATCACCAATAATACTCACGTGTCGAATCCGTACAATTCATGAATACATATATATACATAGCAGCAGTACTATAATATACACATGAAATATAAATAAAACCAATAATGCAATAGAGATGATATGCACCAGCATTGAAACAAACTAACAGGTCAGCATATTGAGAAGATATGCATAAATAAACACGTCAAGTTACACAAATAGAGACATATCTAGAAGATATAAGTTGTTTCTAATTTTATCAACTTAAGCAGCATGTAGAGAAGATATGTGTAAAAAAGCATGTATATAACTCCGTAGCTAACAAGATATGCAGTAGAATCATGTATACATTCAAGGAGTTTGAATATAGAGCAGATACACAAAACCCAACACAGATTACTTTTTCATAACCGCATATTGTGAGCATGTGATTTTTCACCTACCAAAGGCCCCTACAAAATTCGATAAATAAATTAA
>ML330047.1:0-34714 GCA_005239505.1 Nicotiana paniculata | reverse complement strand
GCTGAAGTTCCCCAGTTACAAAGACAAAACTTGAGCTGAAGTTCCCCAGTGTAACTGGAGGAACTTCAGCCCCGTATGCTGAAGTTTTTGTTTTTATAACTGGAGAACTTCAGCCCCGTATGCTGAAGTTCCCCAGTTACAAAGACAAAACTTCAGCTCTTGATGATTAGATGCAAAGTGTAGAATACATACCGAGTAATCTTGATGAACTAGGTTCTTCACCGAGAAATCTCTTATGTAAATATAAATTTTCCAAGAAAATAGAGAAAATATCATTAGAGATTAATGAGTCATTTTAGCACATGGAACAAGAGTATACTATTAAAAGTATGAGACTAAGCAAAATCTAATCTAATTATATATAAAATTTACAGATTTTCTAACCGAAATTTTTTTTTCATTTTTTTCTATTGTGAATTTTGAACTGGTCCTTTTAGGTGATCTTAATCATCCCTAATTCTAACTTTTTCCTTTCAAAGTGATCTCTACTTAGAGCTTTTGTAAAGATGTCAGTTATTTGCTTTTCAGTAGCATAAAATTCCACAGTGATCAAACCCTTTTCATAGTTGTCCCTCATAAAGTGATGCCTAACATTTATGTGCTTAGCACTCATGTGATGAACTGGGTTCTTGTTCATACTAAATTGTAACGACCCGGCCGGTCGTTCTGAGAGTTTAGCCCCGTTTCCCCCGTTTCTGCCTCATTTTACGTGGTTCGGCTTTATTTATGCGTTTTGGGTCGGTTGGTTCGGGTTCAAAGTGGTCATGATGAGAATTGAGGCATTTAGTCTCTCAAGGTAGCCTAGTAGCTGATAAAGTCAACAAGGAGTTGACTTATTGGTGAACGACCTCGGAATGCAGATTTTATAGCTTGGATAGCTTCGTTATGTGATTTGGGACTTAGGAGTGTGTTCAGAATATCTTTGTGGTGTCCGGAGTAGAATTAGGCTTGAATTGGCGAAAATTAGTTTTTGGCGATTTTCGGTCGGCAGTGGAAAATAGAATATCAGGGTCGGAATGGAATTCCAAAAGTTGGAACAGGTTTGTAATGTCATTTCGATATGTCTACAAAATTTCAGGTCAATCGGAGGTGTTTTGGTTGGTTTCGGCGTAGTTGGCAAAATTTGGAAGTTTCAAAGTTCATAGTCTTGAATTTGATGTGATTTTGGTATTGTTGCGTTGTTTTGGTGTTTCAAGGATCGACTAAGTTTGAATGATGTTATGGGATATGTTGGTATGTTTGGTTGAGGTCTCGAGGGCCTCGGGTGTGTTTCGGATTGTTAACGGACCAACTTTTGGCTTGAAACTTAGGCAGATTTTTGCTGGTGTGAGTTTCTAGTTTCTTTCGACGCGATCGCGGGAGGGAGTTTGCGATCGTGTAGACCTAGCTGGGGAAGTCAGGATTTTTTTTATATGAGATCGCGTGGTGGAATTCGCGATCGCGTGAGTATGAGATGGTTGGTCAGTGCAATCACATGGTGTTGTTTGCGTTCGCGTAGAGTTAAAAGTGCGCATGGGTGGGTTGAGCCGTTGTTCTTTGCGATCGCGTAGAGTGGTTTGCAATCGCGTGGGTTTATGTCCTGCTGAATCGTGATCGCGTGTTGATGTATGCGATCGCGTAGGTTAATTTGATGGGGCAGCAGATTTGTTCTTTGTGATCGCGTGGGAAAAGGCCTGGGCAGTCAGTTTTAAGTTCTATTTCGGGGGTTCTTGACCATAACTTATTTTTCCATTTGAGAGCTCGGGAGAAGGGAATTTTGGACGAGCTTTTCAGTACGGTTCTTGTGGTAAGTATTCTTCAACCATGTTTGGTTCAATTTCATGAATTTGTCTTGATTTTTACCATGCAATTTGAGGAATTAAACCCAAAATTGGGGAAGAAGGGTGCATGGGGATGGAATTTTTCTTTTGAGGATTTGAGTGGGCAATTGTGGTCCGATTTTAGTATTCTTGGTATGTACAGTCTCGTGGAAGGATGAGGATTCTTGTGATGTAAATTTTATCGGATTCCGAGACGTGGGCCCGGGGCTCAGGTTTGGCCGAATTTCGAGATTTTTGTTTAAATTGATAATTTTTGATTGGGTTGTGTTCCTTGAGTATATATTAATGATGTTGAACTGGGTTTTGCTAGATTCGGAGCAATCGGGAGCCAATTTGAGGGGCAAAAGCATAGCGGACTAGTGTTGTGGTCCGATAGAGGTAAGTAATGGTTATAAATCTTGTCCTGAGGGTATGAAACCCCGGACTACATATTTCCCACTAGTTTTTAGAAAGGCGCACATGTCGGATGACGAGTATGTGGCGCGTACTAATTTTTGGATTGGACCAGGTCCTCTCCGCGACAACTAATGAGTTGCATAATTTACTCAAAACCTTATGTTAAATCATATTCTAAAGATTGTTGAAATATTTGGGCTATAAGCCGCGTTTGGGCCTCGTGCTGATCTGTTTAGACCCCCTGGGGGCTTTTTACTGCTGTTTTTCCTCACTATGTATTGATGATTTCGCTCAGCTGCATTGTGCACACTGTTTTCGAAACTCAGCATGATTTACACCACTTTGAGATTTAAACTGATGTTTTGGGTCGAGTACCCTGTTTTACTTATTCGTCCGAGGGGCCTTTTGAGTGGTTTTGCTGAGTGTGGCCGAGGGCCAATGTTGTGAGGATGTTATGATATGAGATAAGCCGAGTGCCTGAGATTTATTGATGCCATGATTTGGCTTGTTTATAGCGCTTAGGCTGTAGGAGCCCCTCCAGAGTCTGTACACACCCCTAGTGAGCGCAGGTACCTACAGAGTGACGAGTGCTGAGCGACGAGTGATTAGGAGGCATGAGTGACTGTGAGGTGCTGAGTTACTGTGAGGTGTTGAGGGACTGATTACGAGTGACGGTGAGGTATGCCCGAGGGGCTGATTATGAGTGACTGTGAGGTGCTGAGTTACTGTGAGGTGTTGAGGGACTGATTACGAGTGACGGTGAGGTATGCCCGAGGGGCTGATTATGAGTGACTGTGAGGCATGCCCGAGGGACTTATTATGATATATGTTTTTCCTGAGGGGCTACTGATGATTACTACTTTCACTCCGAGTTATGAAATATGTTTTGCCCGAAGGGCTACTGATGATTTACTACTCTCACTCTGAGCTTATGAAATATGTTTTGCCCGAGCGGCCTCTATAATTCATTTCATTTTTATTCTAAACCTTTCGGTTGAACTATTTAAACATATGCATTCTTTAAAGGATTATTCCGAAGATGATTTTAAGGCGTAATGATTTCACATATCTATGATATACTGTTGGAAAGAAAGGTTGTGCCTCTTGTGATTTGATGACATTGATTTTATGTGTTTCTTTCTTCTCAGACTTGATTTATTTTCATTACTACTGAGTTGGCGTACTCACATTACTCCCTTCACCTTGTGTGCATATTCAAGTGTTAGGGCAGGGTGAGCTATCTATCTATTCCAGAGATTCTCGGAGGCTTGCGAGGTGGCTGCATGCATTCGCAGCCCTGCTCCCTCTCCTGTTTAATATTATAGAATTTATTTTCGTTGAGTTATATATTTATGTAGATGGTCATGACCAGTGACTCCGGGTTCTTGGGGGTTGTATTTATTGTTCAGTACAGTTTTGAATGTTTTATAAATGTTTAAAGGAACCTTTATGGGTAATCAGTATAGTAAAAATGTAAAAGGGAAGCTTATTATGATTCCAGTTTGGGTTTTGGCTGGCCTAGTTCCATGATAGGCGCCATCACGACTTGCCTGGATTTAGGGTCGTGACATTTTGATATTAGAGCGCTAGGTTACATAGGACTCACCGGTCATGAGCAGGTTTAGTAGAGTCTTGCGAATCGGTACGGTAACGTCTGTACTTATCTTCGAGAGGCTGCGGAACCCTTAGGAAAATCTCACATTTTTAAAATTCTTGTTGTGAGAATCCATTGTATTCAACCAAGAGCGTAACTCTGGAATTCCTTCCATGTATTCGAACGCGCACGAGAGCGCTTGGTATCAGTTGTGCATCGACGGCTTGTGGCTTCCATGAATGAGATGTGATTTTGGCATGTTGGTAATGGGCCAGTCTAGAGGACTTGAGACTGATTCATTTTGTGGTTGGATTGCTGAGTTTTTCGTTGTGTGGGAACATGTAATTAGAGACTTGTATGTCCGTTTGTGTTCTTATTTATGAGAATTGGTGACTAGATGTGGTGGGTGTGATTTGATGGTTAGATGTGTTCAGACGGTGAATTGTGTCAAAAGGGTTGGCTGGAAATGTGGTAAGATTTATTGAGTATTTGATTTCTATCTCGATTTGGTATGTGGCCTTGAGTTGTGAGTATGTTGGAAGACCTCTCATGTTGTGTAGTTGTGGAGTGAAGCGGATTTCTCTGTTGGGTTATGAGTTCCTGGTGATGTCTTCTAAGTTGATCGTTTGCCCCAGTAACATTCATGTATTTGATTGTGATGTATTCTAGCCGTATTAGCACTCCATGTTATTGTTTTCATCGATGGCGTCCTGCCGTATTCGCGTAGCCGGGAGTAGCATACTCAGTATCTGAGGATGGCATTATAAGGATTCAGGGAGAAAAGGGCTCTATGCCAATTCTCCGAGTGTGAATTTTTGCTCGGTTCAGTAGCATTCTTGGGACACGTGGTGTCCAGTGAGGGTATCCATGTGGTCAGTCGTGTGTGGGTAGAGCTTCCAGAAGCTCGAGATTTCTGTGATTGCCGCTCCAGTGTTAGTTCTGCCATCAGCTTCAGGTTATTACCGCGTATTGTGGTGCCTTGAGGGTAGGCGTTGGTTGTGTTCAGATGCAGGAAGGTGTAGTGATTGCGAGATAGTTCTAGTCTTTAGAAGTGTATGGGGAGATAGCAGTTGAGGCTAAGAGGGCAGGGGTATCTCCTGCGGGTTGTCCTAGAGTGTGTGGTCCCTCTGTCGTTCCCAAATAAGTTCTCTTCTACTAGTAAAAAGATATATGTTGTAATTGGAGTTTAGATCACTTGTGGAAGTTGGCGTGACTATTGCAATGGTGGATGCGAGATTGGCAATTGATTTGAGTGATTAGATGGTTTGGGTCATATAAGCTTATGGAGAATTTAGTTGAATCCCACCACAGCATGGTGGCAGTATTAATGTGTGGGCATAGTCTTGGTTGTATTGATCCTTGGCTTTGAGCCAAGTGGGGGAGTTCGTTATTTATAAGTTGATTACATGACTATGTGTGGTATTGGTTTCAGCTCGAGGTATATTGGTAAATCAGTTATGACCTGCAGGTATGGGGTCTGAGAATGTCACAAGTACTGGAAATTTCTTCGATATAGGTTGTAATGTATTATGTTGGGTAGTTGGGTTCTATTGAATGATTTAGTGGAAATAGTAAAAGGTGTAGGGTGTGCAGTGTATAAATTTTCTTGTGGCTTCCAGTGAGTGGATTACTTTCCTAGTATGTCAGTGTGCAAACGGGTCAGGTCAATTTTGTCTAATTAGTCAGTGTGATTGAGATTTACGTTAGAGGATGTCAAGACTTGTGGTATTCTACATCATCACGGATTCTACATATCGGTATCAGGAAGGTGAAGGTAATGACTTTAGATTTGCAGAAGTCTCTTCAGGGTAAGTTTTTTTCTAATGTGGTGCATTTGGGGATAATGGAGGGAGTATTCAGTCACTTATGAGCCTTAGACGATATGGTTTTGTGCTTGGGTCGAGTGTGGTGAGTCTGGATTGCAAATTTGTGGTATTACGGCAGGAAGAAGTATCAATTTTAAGGTAAGTCAGAAGAAACTTGGGTAAATAGGGCAACTTGGTAGTAGGTCGGATCGGCATGGTAAGGGATATGATTAGTTCTTTGGGGTGTCCATAAGGTGACAAGTTTTTCGGGTGTTTCTTAGCAATGCTCTTGGATTTTTGGTGGTCTGCGTAGTTTGGTTGAGTTAGAAGAGTTCAGTCCTGATGGTATGGTGTTGTGCAAATGGGATTTCGGATAGTTCCTGGTGGTTTCTACCGTGGTTAAGGGTGCATATTTTCTTATGGCGTGTAGTGAATTTTTTTCTAAATGGGATCCAATGGAAGTTCTTGTCTATTTGGGTGCGTAGTCGCTTGTGGCTCAGAAGGGACCATGGAGTTCCCGCATTTTTTTCCCTAGGTTGTCATGGCGTGTGCGGTATGTTGGGTGGTGTTGAGATTTGCATATGTGAGGTCACGGTTTGGTTCTGGAAGGAAGGTCATAAATTCTTAGGCAGCATGGGCAATTTCAGATGACTAGGTAGATGATATCACCAATTGGTGCGACTTGACGAGGGTATATATTTCAGAAAGAGCAATGTGTTTGAGTTAAGGGTACTTCATTGGTATCGCGGCGCCCTATTGTTGGATCGACTATTGATATTCAAGGTTGCTTGGTGAACGGAAGAATTATAGGTGTATCCCTCGTGGAATGAGTGAGTATTTGGGATGTGTTATGTATTCGAGCGGTGGAGTTGTGATCAGATATGGTAATCCGTACGTTTCATGTACTTCGAGACTGAGAGTTCTCATAACTAGGATATTTTGTGGAAGTGAACTGTGAAGAGGCGAGCTGAGCTAGTCGGATGTTAGTATGTACCATGATTCTGTCATTATGAACTTTTCAGTAAGTTATCTACCTGTTGTGGGTGATCAGAGTTAATTAGGGTCACTGGTAGGCTAATAAGGGTGCGTGTTCTGCACCGGGCCGGAATTGTTGGCCCCGAGTTTCTATTATTGAGAAATGTACCATTCGATTTTGATTGAGTTTACTCATGTTTTGGAGTGATCTATGAGTTACTATTCGGTGTTGCGAGGAGTGGTGATTATCGGTTATATGCACATATGGTGCAGTTTTAATTAGGCGTTGTAACTAGATTGGAGTAAGGTAAGTAATTGGGTGTTGCAGGATTGAGACGTGTTGGTTATATACCTTTTGTTTCGGGTGGCGTGGTATCGTCCGGTTTTCCCAGTGGCTATGGAAAAGAACTTTGAGTACCTGATGGCGAATTTCGAATGGTTATTGATTTTGGGCAAGGTGTCTTGAAGTATTTCAAGTGGATAGGCGTTGGATGAGATCGCGCAGTGTAGCGGAGTTATGTAAGGGTATGACCTTTGTTATTGGATACATGTGTTTATGATTTTGCGGTGTGTGCCAGGCTGTTAGTATGATATGGTGATGGTAATTGTTGATGGCAGGATAGTTCTCTCGTGTGGATCTTTTATATAATTTGATTTCATTAGGAAGTTGTTGTTAAGTGCCCAAGTTGCACAGGTTTTGGCTTCGAATTGTATCGATGTGTCGAATGGTTAGTGTCATGTTATAAGGGTGGGTGTGATGGATGAGAGGAGGTCATTGGACCTAGAATGAATATTTTTAGAATTCTCTTCAGCATAGTTGGAAGGAAAAATATCGGGAGTCAGCTTCGAAATCTGCTATAATTCCTGTTTGGGAAGGGGGAGTTTCATGTCTGGTTGATCGGACGAATGGTTGTTAGTTCTACGTGCTTCTTTCATCATCGGGAGTATATGGAAGTGTTAGAGCGAGGCATTTCTTGATAAGAGGTTATGTACCGGTATTGGGTTGTTCTGAGCAGTTATTGTGGTTAAAGAGTTATTGCTATGAGTGTTTGAGTCACGTGGTGTATTATGTGATTTCATCTGGGGTACGTATGTGGCTTTATTCAGCATGTTCCGACTTGTTCAGTTTACAGTTATGGAAATTTTGATCTTGTATATTATTTCAGAAGTGGGAATTTGGTTCTAAGGTTTATGGGACAGAAATTGGATTTCGAAATTTCAATGGTATTGTGCTATTGGACCTATATGAGATAGGGTGACGTGGGATCACCCCCGGGTATGTGCATGGTAAGCTACGTAACAGTTTGATAGTGTTGGAGAACAACTCTTGGCACGTTCGAGGACGAACGTATGTTTAAGTGGGGGAGGATGTAACGACCCGGCCGGTCGTTCTAAGAGTTTAGCCCTGTTTGCCTCGTTTCTGCCTCATTTTACGTGGTTCAGCTTTATTTATGTGTGTTGGGTCGGTTGGTTCGGGTTCAGAGTGGTCACGATGAGAATTGAGGCATTTAGTCTCTCAAGGTAGCCTAATAGTTGAGAAAGTCAACTGAGAGTTGACTTATTGGTGAACGACCGCGGGATGCAGATTTTATGGCTCGGATATCTTCGTTAGGTGATTTGGGACTTAGGAGTGTGTTCAGAATATCTTTGTGGTGTCCGGAGTAGAATTAGGCTTGAATTGGCGAAAGTTAGTTTTTGGCGATTTCCGGTCGGTAGTGGAAAATAGGATATCGGGGTCAGAATGGAATTTCGAAAGTTGGAACAGGTTCATAATGTCATTTTGGATATGTCTGCAAAATTTTAGGTCAATCGGAGGTGTTTTGGTTGGTTTCGGCGTAGTTGGCGAAATTTGGAAGTTTCAAAGTTCATAAGCTTGAATTTGAGGTGATTTGGTGTTGTTGCGTTGTTTTTGGTGTTTCGAAGGCTCGACTAAGTTTGAATGATGTTATGGGATATGTTGGTATGATTGGTTGAGGTCCCGAGGGCCTCGGGTATGTTTCGGATGGTTAACGGACCAACTTTTGGCTTGAAAACTAGGAAGATTTTTGCCGGTGTGAGTTTCTGGTTTCCTTCTACACGATCGCGGGAGGGAGTTTGCGATCGCGTAGACCTAGCTGGGGAAGGCAGGATTTTTGTTATATGCGATTGCATGGTGGAGGTCACGATCGGGTGAGTATGAGGTGGTTGGTCAGTGCGGTCGCGTGGTGTTGTTTGCGTTCGCGTAGAGTTAAAAGGGCGCGTGAGTGGGTTGAGCCGTTGTTCTTCGCGATCGCGTAGAGTGGTTTGCGATCATGTGGGTTTATGTCCTGCTGAATCACGATCGCGTGTGGATGTCTGCGATCGCGTAGAGTAATTTGATGGGGCAGCAGATTTGTTCTTCGCGATCGCATGGGAGCTTCCACGATCGTAGTGAAGAAAAGGCTTGGGCAGTCAGCTTTAAGTTATATTTCGGGGGTTCTTGGCCATAACTTATTTTTCCATTTGAGAGCTAGGGAGAAAGGAATTTTGGAAGAGATTTTCAGTAGGGTTCTTGTGGTAAGTATTCTTCAACCATCTTTGGTTCAATTTCATGAATTTATCTTGATTTTCACCATGCAATTTGAGGAATTAAACCCAAAAATAGGGAAGAAGGGTGCATGGGAATGGAAAATTTTTCTTTTGAGGATTTAAGTGGGAAACTGTGGTCTGATTTTAGTGTTCTTGGTATGTACGGTCTCGTGGGAGGATGAGGATTCTTGTGATGTAAATTTTATCGGATTTTGAGACGTGGGCCCAGGGCTCGGGTTTGGCCGAATTTTGAGATTTTTGTTTAAATTGATAATTTTCGATTGGGTTGTGTTCCTTGAGTATGTACTAATGATGTTGAACTAGTTTTGACTAGATTCAGAGCAATCGGGAGCCAATTTGAGGGGCAAAAGCATAGCGGACTAGTGTTGTGGCCCGATAGAGGTAAGTAATGGTTATAAATCTTGTCCTGAGAGTATGAAACCCCGGACTACAAATTTCTCACTGGTTTTTAGAAAGGCGCACATGTCGGATGACAAGTATGTGGCGCGTACTGTTTTTTGGATTGGACCAGGTCCTCTCCGCGGCAACTAATGAGTTGAATATTTTACTCAAAACCTTATGTTAAATCATATTCTAAAGATTTTTGAAATATTTGGGCTATAAGCCGTGTTTGGGACCTCGTGCCGATCTGTTTAGACCCCTTGGTGGATTTTTACTGCTTTTTTTCCTCACTATGTATTGATGATTTCACTCAGCTGCATTGTGCACACTGTTTTCGAAACTCAACATTATTTACACCACTTTGAGATTTAAACTGATGTTTTGGGTCGAGTACCCTGTTTTACTGATTCGCCCGAAGGGCCTTTTGAGTGGTTCTGCTGAGTGTGGCCGAGGGCCAATTTTGTGAGGATGTTATGATATGAGAGAGGCCGAGTGCCTGAGAGTGATTGATGCCATGATTTGGCTTGTTTATAGCGCTTGGGCTGTAGAGCCCCTCCGGAGTCTGTACACACCCCCAGTAAGCGCAGGTACCTACAGAGTGCCGAGTGTCGAGCGACGAGTGATTGGGAGGCATGAGTGACTGTGAGGTGCTGAGTGACTGTGAGGTGCTGAGGGACTGATTACGAGTGATGGTGAGGTATGCCCGAGGGGCTGATTATGAGTGACTGTGAGGCATACCCGAGGGACTGATTATGATATATGTTTTTCCCGAGGGGCTATTGATGATTTTACTACTTTCACTCCGAGTTATGAAATAAGTTTTGCCCGAAGGGATAGTGATGATTTACTACTCCCACTCTGAGCTTATGAAATATGTTTTGCCTGAGGGGCTTCTATATGATTCATTTCATTTTTATTCTAAACCTTTCGGTTGAACTTGTTAAACATATGCATTCTTTAAAGGATTTTTTTGAAGATTATTTTAAGGCGTGATGATTTCACATATCTATGATATACTATTGGAAAGAAAGGTTGTGCCTCTTGTGATTTGATGACATTGATTTTATGTGTTTCTTGCTTCTCAGACTTGATTTATTTTCATTACTACTGAATTGGCATACGCACATTTCTCCCTGCACCTTGTGTGCAGATTCATGTGTTAGGTCAGGGTGAGCTATCTATCTGTTCCATAGATTCTCGGAGGCTTGCGAGGTGGCTACATGCGTTCGCAGTCCTGCTCCCTCTCTTGTTTAATATTATAGAATTTATTTTCATTGAGTTGTATATTTATGTAGATGCTCATGACCAGTGACTCCGGGTTCTCGGGGTTGTATTTATTATTCAGTACAGTTTTGACTGTTTTATAAATGTTTAAAGGAACCTTTATGGGTAATCAGTATAGTACAAATGTAAAAGGGAAGCTTATTATGATTCGAGTTTGGGTTTTGGCTGGCCTAGTTCCATGATAGGCGCCATCACGACTGGCCTGGATTTGGGGTCGTGAAATGAATTCACTAGTGTTATCACAAAAGATAGGGATACAACCAACATCAATTACAAAGTCCATTAATTGTTGTTTGATTCACAACAATTGAGTACAATATGAAGCAGCATCAATATACTCAGCTTCAGCAGTAGATAAGGCCGCATAATTTTGCTTTTTGGTGGCTCAAGACATGAGCCAAGAAAGTGTGTCATACCTGAGGTGTTATTTCTATCCACAAGAAAACCTGCATAGTCAGCATCAGCATATCCCACTAGATTAAAATTACTACCTTTTGGATACCATAGACACAAATCAGTGGTGCCTTTTAGGTATCTCAAAATCCTCTTGATAGAGTCAAGTGAGACTCCTTTGGATTCGCCTGAAATCTTGCAAAAAGGCCTACATTGAAAACAATGTCAGGTCTACTAGCAGTGAGATGCAACAATGAGCCAATTATTCCCCTATACAACTTGTGATCAACAGATGAACTAGGTTCATCTATATCCAACTTTGTAGTTATTGCAATAAGAGTGTCAATTTCTTTGGAATCTTCCATTTTAAACCTTTTAAGTAACTCTTTTACATACTTCTGCTGATGGATCATAGTTCTATTTGAATTTTGTTTAATTTGTAAGCCTAAAAAGAAATTAAGCTCACCCATCATGCTCATTTCAAATTCCTCCCCATTAGTTTAGCAAATTCTTTACTTAACTTATCAGCTCCAAATATTATATCATCAACATATATCTGAACTACCAAGATATCATTACCTTTTTCTTTCACGAACAAGTGTCGTCAATTTTACCTCTCTTGTAGTCATGCTCAAGTATAAATTTTGATAATATTTCATACCATGCTTTTGGAGTCGGCTTGAGCCTATAAAGTGCCTTGTCAAGTTTGTAAACATGATCAGGATATTCCTTGCTTTCAAACCCTGGAGGTTGCTTGACGAACACTTCTTCTTTTAGATATCCATTGAGGAAGGCGCTCTTGACATCCATCTGATGGAGAGTGAATTGCATGTAAGCAGCAAAGGCTATGAGGAGTCTTATTGCTTCCAACCTTACAATTAGAGCAACGGTTTCATCGTAGTCTATGCCCTCCTCTTAACTATATTCTTGAACACCAATCTCGCCTTGTTCCTTGTAACTATTCCATCTTCATCAAGTTTGTTTCTGAAGACCCATTTTGTGCCAATCACTGATATATCCTTGGGTCTTGGTACCAGATGCCAAACTTTACTCCTTTCAAATTGGTTGAGTTCATCTTGCATTTCATTTACCCAATCTCCATCCTGCAAAGCCTCAGCATCATTTTTAGGTTCAATAAGAGATAAGAAAACATCAAAAGCACAAAGATTTTTTAATGAAGATCTGGTTTTGATTCCAGAAGTTGGATCAGTGATTATGTTCTCAATGGGATGAGAAATTTGATACTTGTAAGATTTTACAACTAGTTGGTTTCCTCTTTATGTTCCTTCAATGTTTTGTTGCTGAGGAACAGGTTCATGGACAGGTTCCCTTGAGGTTTGAGGATCATTTCCTCTTTGTTATATTCCCTCTGTCATGTTGCACTGGGTAGAAGAACCTGTTCCATCACTTGCTTCTTCATCTAGTGCGGCTTCAGTCTGGGTTGTGGTTTTATTTGAGTTTCTTACCAGCCCAATTGCTTCATCATCAGGTTCCTGCCTCTCAGAAAGAATGTTAGTTTCATCAAAAATCACATGAACACTTTCTTCTACACACATAGTTCTTTTGTTATAGACCTTATAAGCTTTGCTATGTGAAAAATATCCCAAGAATACCCCCTCATCACTTCTAGGATCAAACTTACCTAGGGAGTCTTTACCATTATTGTGCACAAAGAACTTGCATCCAAATGCCCTTATATGGGATATGTTTGGTTTTCTTCATTTAAGTAACTCATAGGGATTCTTCTCTACAAGAGGTATAGTCATGCACCTATTTATGTTGTAGCATGTTGTGTTTACAACTTCTGCCCAGAAGCTATGGGGCAGTTTACTAGAAAGAAGCATAGTCCTAGCCATATCTTCAAGTATCCTATTCTTTCTTTCAACTATTCCATTTTGTTCTGGAGTCCTGGAGCATAAAAATTATGATCTATGCCATGCTCATCACAAAATTCAGCAAATTTAGTATTTTCATATTCAGTGTCATGATCAGACCTAATTGATGCAAGTTGATTACCTAGTTGTTTCTGAGTTTTTCTAACAAAAAAAGTAAACAAGTCAAATGCTTCATCTTTAGATGTTAGAAATAATTTCAAGTGAACTTAGAGTAATTATCAACAAGCACCATCACATATCTTTTACAACTCTGCTTAATGTTCTCATTGGACCACAGAGATACATATGGACCAGTTCCATCGACCTGGTAATGATTACCACTTTCTTGCATTTAAAAGAGGATCTTACCTGCTTCCTTCTTGCAAAAAACTCACAAACTTTATCTTCCTTGAACTTGATGTTAGGAAACCCTATCACCACGTCCTTGGAGACTAATTTGTTGAGTTGACTCAGACTGACATGTCCAAGTCTCTGTTCCAAATGAGGGGATCATTATCCAACACACTTAAGCAAGTGAGTTCGTTTTCTGAAAGTGTGGACAGATCTACAATATATATATTATTCACTCTTTTTCCTGCAAAACAATCTTGTCAGTTGTAAGATTAATCACAAAACATTTGGTAGAGGTGAATGCTACAGTGCTACATCTATCACACAATTATGATACATTGATTAGACAATATAGGCCATCTATCAAGTAGACATTCTCAATAGATTGAGAATCATTCTTACCTACCTTTCCAATCCCAATAATCTCACATTTATTCCAATTTTCAAAGGAGACATTACCTCCTTTGAGGTCCTTAAGTAAAAGGAACTGATTCTTGCTTCATGTTATATGGTTTGAGAAATCACTATCCATATACCATATTTGGTTGCTCCCCTTCACTTGGCCCCGCAAAAGGAAATCAAGGGTTAGTATTAGGAACCCAAACTAGTTTGGGTCCTTTTCTATAGGCAAAAGGATTAATAAAATTCTTTTTAGTCCAACTTGGTAGCCTATTCTTCCCTTGAACAAATTCTTTGTACTTTTGACTTGCCTTTTATTTTGCAGTGCATTCACTTTTATAGTGACTTGTTTTACCACAGTGAGTGCAAATCTTGTTCTCAGTAAGTGTGAGGTACTTGCTTTTGGGATCCCATTTAGGTGCAGGATTCCCAAAGCCAAGTTATCTTCTGTTGCTACTATGGTGTTCTTCTAGCCATGAAAGTGCATCGCAGGATCTGTTCCATTAACAACTTCTGTCTAGCTCATGCTTCACCTTGCTTAGTGTCACGACCCCAGTTCTCCTTCCGTAAACATGTCGTGACGGCACCTAGTCCCTATAACTAAGTAAGCCTAGCAATGCGGAATAACAACATAATTGCGGAATAACTAAATAAAAGAAAGTTGAACCCTTTAAAAGAAAGACTGTATATAAACGCCACTTGGCATATACAACCCAAAATAATACGGAAATCCACAAAAAGACCCCAAAATCCGGAAACACACGGGAACCACAGGCTAAAAGAATATAATACATTGCTCTAACTTCAGAATATTTATACAACTGTAAGGAAGGATGAACTTTTCACAAAATAGCTGGGAAAAAAAAAGCTAAAGACTCCTGGTCTGCGGACGCGGCAGATGTACCTCGAAGTCTCTGTTGTATCTCTCAACCTCGAGGGTAGTGCGCCTGAGTGGAGGTACCTGTATCTGCACATGAAAAACATGCACAGGAAAGGGCATGAGTAAACCACAGCGGTACTCAGTAAGTGCCAAGCCTAACCTCGGTCAGGTAGTGACGAGGAAAGTCAGGGCCCTACTGAGGTCAAACAATATAATAGGTATTTACAATATGAAAACAGACAATAATAATGAAAACAGTTGTGAAATAAGTCAGGTCAAACAAGGCAATATGAAAACACAAGAACCGAGTAAAACACGGAGTACAAACAACTCGGTAACAATTGTAACAATGAGGATCTCCCAGGATACCGTCATGTAGTCCTTTTCTCAACTGTCTAGTGGATCTCCAGGGATACCATCCTGTAGTCCATCACATGTATAACCGAAGGATCATTGTCAGTACAGGGGGATCTCCCGGGATAACGTCCCATAGTCCCAAAGTAAATATGCAGGGGGATCTCTCGGGATAACGTCCCGTAGTCCCAAAGTAAATCTGCAGGGGGATCTCCAGGAATAGCATCATGTAGTCCCAAAGTAAATATGCAAAAGGATCTCCCGGGATAACGTCCTGTAGTCCCAAAGTAAATGTACAGGGGGATCTCCCGGAATAGCGTTCCGTAGTCCCAAAGTAAATATGCAGGGGGATCTCCCGGAATAACGTCTCATAGTCCCAAAGTAAATATGCAGGGGGATCTCCCGGAATAGCGTTCCATAGTCCCAAAGTAAATATGCAGGGGGATCTCCCAGAATAGCGTTCCGTAGTCCCAAAGTAAATACACGGCACAAAAAGAAGACGTGCAGAACGAAAGTGCAAAAATACATGGCAATAAGTATTTTTTTGTCTAGAATGCTTCACGTAGTGCAATTAAGGCAATTCAATCAAATAAGCAATTCAGGAAAACTAGGCATGATTCTCTAAACTAACATAAACTATAGTTGCAATTACAATAAAACGAGTAAGAAAGAAACTTAGGCTAAATAATTAAAGTAAAATCGGATTTTCAACAATTAGCACAAGTACACGCTCTTCACCTCACGTACAACGCATTCAATTACCAATTATCACATCCTAAGGGGTAAGGTCCCCCACACAAGGTTCGACAAGCCACTTACCTCGAACCGGCTCAATATCAACTCGAAACCATACGTTTGCCACGAGTATCCGACTCCAAATGACCTAAATCTATTCAAATAAATTTCATACTGTAAATAACATCTCATGCAATTGATTCTACTATTAAATTCAAGGTTACGGCGCGAAATTAGGTGAAATGACCAAAATTCCCCTCAGGCCAGCATCTTGGAGTCGGGTAAATTTTATATTTTCAGAACCCTCGTACTCTCACGAGTCTAGCCATATAAAAGTCTCTCAAATCGGAGGTCAATCACCCAATCAAATCCCAATTTATGAAAAAAACTATGTTCTACCCCAAACACCCAATTTCATCCATGGAAATCCCTGATTTTTAAGTTGAAAATGTGTTAAATGATGTTAATGATTGAAAGAAATGAGTGAAAACCAACTTATAACTGATTTGGAAGAGTCTTGATCTTGGAAAAATCACCTAAGAATGTTGAGTTTTGAGAAAATGTGAAATATGAAGAAAATTTTCGGTTTTGTACAGTGCAGGCCACTGGTTGGCTTCGCAAATGCGAACAGGGGTTCGCAATTGCGAATACCCCTGACCTAGTAATTGCGAATTATAGTTCACATTTGCGAACACTGAGCAGAAGGGGAGGCTTCGCATTTGCGAGCATATTGTTCGCATTTGCGATCATGGCTGCCCAGGTATACCTTCGGATTTGCGATGGTATTGGTCGCAATTGCGATCACGCCTGCCCAGCTATGCCTTCGCATTTGCGATGGCCTTGGTCGCAATTGCGAAGGCCTACAGATCAGCCACAACAGCAGATTCCAAGTCCAAAAATGAAGTCTGTGGCCTATCCAAAACTCACCCGAGCCCTCGGGGCTCCAAACCAAATATACACACTACCTAAAAAACATCTCAAGAACTTATCCGTGCCATCGAATCGCCAAAATAACATCATTTACATCGAATTAAGTATCAAAATCCATGAATTCGATCAAACTTCATAAAACATCAAATTTTCCATTTTAGGTCTGAAACACGTCAAACGAAATCCGTTTTCAACCAAACTTTACATAAAGGACTTAAGCCATATATAAGACCTGTACCGGGCTCCGGAACCAAAATACGGGCCCGATACCATCACTTTCTAATAAGATTTCACTTTCAAATTCCTTAAATATTTTCATAAAACAATTTTACTCAAAAATTCATTTCTCGGGCTTGGGACCTCGGAATTTGATTCCGGGCATACGCCCAAGTCCCATATTTTCCTACGGACCCTTCGGGGTGTCAAATCACGGGTCCGGACCCGTTTACCCAAAATGTTGACCGAAGTCAAATTTATTCATTTTTAATATCAAGTCTTAGCTCTTTACACAGAATCTCATATTTAAGCTTTCCGGCTATGCGCCCGGATTGTGCACGTAAATCGAGGTAATTACAAATAAGGTTTTCAAGGCCTCGAAAGTACGGAATGGGTAATAACATAGGTGATGACCCTTTGGGTCGTCACATTCTCCACCTCTAAAACAACTGTTCGTCCTCGAACGGATAGAAGAAGGAAGTACCTGAGTCGAAAAATAAATGAGGGTAACAGCTCCGCATATCGGACTCGGACTCCCAGCTCGATGCCTCAGGAGGCTAACCTCTCCACTGAACACGAACAGAGGGAAAACTCTTGGATCTCAACTGACGAACCTACCGGTCCAGAATGGCTACCGGCTCCTCCTCATAAGATAAGTCCTTGTCCAACTGGACAGTGCTGAAGTCTAACACGTGGGCTAGATCGCCGTGATACCTCCGAAGCATGGACACATGAAAAACTGGATGTACGGTTGATAAGCTAGGCGGCAATGCAAGTCTATAACCCACCTCTCCCACGCGATCAAGAATCTCAAACGGACCGATGAACCTAGCGCTAAGCTTTCCCATCTTCCCAAATCTCATCACGCCCTTCATAGGCGACACTCGAAGCAATACTCGCTCACCAACCAGAAAAACCACATCTCGAACCTTGCGATCTGCATAACTCTTTTGCCTGGACTAAGCTATACGAAACCGATCCTGAATGATCCTGACCTTGTCCAAGGCCTCCTGAACCAAATCGGTACCCAACAACCGAGCCTCTCCAAGCTCAAACCACCCAACCGGAGATCGACACCGCCTACCATATAAAGCCTCATACGGCACCATCTGAATGTTGGATTGATAATTGTTGTTGTAAGCAAACTCTGCCAATGGCAAGAACTGATCCCAAGATCCTCCAAACTCAATCACACACGCACAGAGCATATCCTCAAGAATCTGAATAGTGCGCTCGGACTGTCCGTCCGTCTAGGGGTGAAATGCTATGACTCCACCCTGGTACCTAACTCCTACTTAATAGCTCTCCAGAACCGTGATTTGAACTGAGTACCTCTGTCTGAAATAATAGAATCTGGAATACCATGCAGACGAATGATCTCCCGAATATAAATCTCCGCCAACCGCTCTGATGAATAAGTAGCNGAAGCTCAATCTGCTGAAGTAACCCTCCCGATCTCTGATGCTCACATTTGACCTGCTGACAGTTGAGGCACTTGGCTACAAACTCTGCTATATCCTTCTTCATTCTTCGCCACCAATAGTGCTGCCTCAAATCCTGATACATCTTCGCAGTACCTGGATGGATGGAATACCGTGAACTATGGGCCTCTGCTAAAATCAACTCTCGAATCCATCGACATTGGGCACGCAAATCCGACCCTGCATCCTCAATACCCCATCATCTCCAATGGTCACATCTCTGGCATCACCAGGCTGGACCGTGTCCCTGAGGATAAGTAAATGAGGATCATCATACTGTCGTTCCCTGATACGATCGAATAAGGAAGACCGAGAAACCACACAAGCTAATACCCGGCAAGGCTCATAAAGATCCAATCTCACGAACTGACTGGCTAAGGACTGAACATCTAAGGCTAAAGGCCTCTCAGCTGTAGGAAGGTATGCCAAACTCCCCAAACTCTCCGCCTGGCAACTCAAGGCGTCGGCCACCACATTGGCCTTCCCCGGGTGGTATAATATAGTGATTTCATAGTCCTTTAGCAACTCTAACCATCTATGCTGGCGAAAATTTAGATCCTTCTGCCTGAATATGTGCTGCAAAATCTGGTGGTCAGTATAAATCTCACAAGGCACACCGTACAAATAATGACGCCAGATCTTCAAGGCGTGTACAATGGCAGCTAACTCAAGGTCATGGACAGGGTAATTCTTCTCATGTATCTTCAAATTTCTGGACGTGTAGGAAATCATCCTACCGTCCTGCATCAACACCGCTCCAAGGCCAACTCACGAGGCATCACAATAAACTGTATAAGACCTCGAACCAGTAGGCAATATCAATATTGGGGCTGTAGTCAAAGTTGTCTTGAGCTTTTGAAAGCTCGCCTCACACTCCTTTGTCTACAGGAATGGAGCACCCTTCTAGGTCAATCTAGTCATAGGAGCTGCAATCGATGAAAATCCCTCCACAAAACGGCGGTAGTAACCCGCCAAGCCAAGGAAACTGCGAATCTCTGTAACTGAGGATGATCTGGGCCAACTCTGCACGGCCTCTACCTTCTTTGGACCAACTCGAATGCCCTCACTCGATACCACGTGGCCCAAGAATGTCACAGAACTCAACCAAAACTCACATTTTGAGAACTTGGCATACAACTTCTTCTCTCTCAAGGTCTGAAGCACTGTCCTCAGGTGCTGCTCATGATCTTCCCGACTCCGGGAGTAAACAAGAATATCATCTATGAAAACGATGACGAACGAGTCGAGATATGGCCTGAACACACTGTGCATCAAATGCATAAATGTTTTGGGGGCATTAGTCAGCCTGAATGACATAACTAGGAACTCGTAATGGCCATACCGAGTCCTGAAAGCAGTCTTCGGGATATCCGACTCCCGAATCTTCAACTGATGGTAACCTGAGCACAAATCAATCTTAGAAAATACATGTGCGCCCTGAAGCTGGTCAAATAGATCATCAATACGAAGCAAGGGATAACGTTTCTTTACTGTAAACCTATTCAGCTAGCGATAATCAATACACATGCGCATAAAATCATCTTTCTTCTTCACAAATAAGACAGGAGCACCCCAAGGTGAAACAGTGGGTCGAACAAAACCCTTATCAAGCAATTCTTGTAACTGATCCTTCAAATCCTTCAACTCAGGAGGAGCCATACGGTAAGGAGGAATGGAAATAGGGTGAGTGCCCGGCAACAAATCAATGCCAAAATCAATGTCTCTATTGGGCGGCATGCCCAGAAGATCAGCTGGAAACACATCGGGATAATCCCGTACCACTGGAACTGAATCAACAGAAGAAGTATCAACACTGACATCTCTCACATAAACCAAATACGTGGCACACCCCTTCTCAACCATTCACTGAGGTCTAAGAAAAGAGATAACTCTACCGGGAGTGTGATATAAAGTACCACTCCACTCAACACGCGGAACACCTGGCATATCAAGCGCCACGGTCTTGGCGTGACAATCAAGAATACCATAATGAGGCAACAACCAGTCCATGCCTAAGATAATATCAAAATCTACCATATCGAGCAACAATAAATCTGCACTGGTCTCAAAACCATGAATAGTGACCAAACACGACCGATAAATGTGGTCCACAACAAGAGAATCCCCCACAGGAGTAGAAACATAAACAGGAGAACCCAAAGAATCTCGGGCTGTACCCAAATGCCGAGAAAAATAAGAAGACACATAAGAATACATGGAGCCCGGATCGAATAGAACCGATGCATCTCTGTGACAAACCAGTATAATACCTTTGATGACAGACTCGGAGGCAACAGCCTCGGTACGAGCAGGAATAGCATAATATCTGGCCTGGCCTCCGCCTCGAGGGCGACCTCTACCTCCCCGACCTCCGCCCCTAGCTGGCTGGGCAAGTGGGGTAGCAGTTGGAGCTGTGATCATGGCCTGAGAACCCTGCTGAGCACACTGTGGCTGAAAAGTCTGTTAGGATGCACCCCTAATAAGTCTAGGGCAGTCCCTAACCCTATGGTGTGTATCGCCACACTCGAAACAAGCTCTGGGAGGACGTGGTAGCTGTGACTGGCTAGGGCCAGGTCGGCTGGACTGACCCCTGAAAGCACCCCGCGCAGGAGGCGCGCTAGAAACTGGAGGTGCATAATAAGACTCCTGAGGTCTGGGTGGAGCTGGGGTACCGTTGGCTGCTGGAAGAGCTGAATGAATTGAGCGGACCATATAACCCCT
This sequence comes from Nicotiana paniculata, assembly GCA_005239505.1. Classification (NCBI taxonomy): domain Eukaryota; kingdom Viridiplantae; phylum Streptophyta; class Magnoliopsida; order Solanales; family Solanaceae; genus Nicotiana; species Nicotiana paniculata. The sequence continues at coordinate 13,557 of ML330047.1, read as the reverse complement.
ACCATGTCGACCTACTGCGGGGGTACGGGCACCAGAGTAATGGCCCGACTCTCGAGACCTCTTGGCCTCTCTCTCCTCTCGCTCCCTAGCGAGAATACCCTCGATCCTCCTAGCAATGCTCACTACCTACTGATAAGGAACATCCATCTCCAACTCTCGAGCCATGCTAGATCTGATGGGTGGGATAAGACCCTCGAGAAATCGGCGAACCCTCTCGCGGACAGTAGCAACCAAAGCCGGTGCATGCCTAGCCAATCTGGTGTAATGGATATCATACTCTGAAACTGTCATAGCACCCTGGCGCAAATGCTCAAACTCTGCGCGCCATGTGTCCCTGAGGCTCTGAGGCATAAACTCTCTCAGGAACATATCTGAGAACTGGGTCCAGGTCAGTGAAGCAACCTCGCCTGGACTGTCTAACTCATAGGTGCGCCACCAATCATAGGCGGCTCCGTGAAGCTATAATGTAGTAAAGGAAACCCCACTATATCCGACTATTCCCATAGTGCGAAGAATACGGTGAAACTCCTATAGAAATTTCATGGCATCATTCGATGCTAGCTCACTGAATACCGTAGGGTCATACTTTTTGAACCTCTCAAGTCTCCGCTGCTCGTCCTCTGAAGCAGCTGGCCCATCCTCGGGCTAAACCGGCACTGCAGGTGGTACAGGAATGATCTCTGGGACCTGTTCCACATGCACTCGCTGCTCAGGAGTGTGGGCAGCGGGAGTCTGTGCTCCTCCCCCGACCTGAGATGTGGCTGCAGCAAGGGGAAGCAACCCCGCCTGAGCCAGAGTGGTGTACATGGACATGAACTGAGCTAATGTCTCCTGAAGAGCTGGGGTAGTAGTGGCAGTAGGCGTGGCAGGTATCTGAACCTCGGCTGCATCTGCTGGTGGTACCTCGGCGGCAGCTCGCGCAGGTGATCTCGCTGCACCACGTGCGCATCCTCGGTCTCTACTCCGGCCCCGGCCTCTGACGGCTGTTGTAGGGGGCACGGGTGCCTGATCATCCCGAGTAGTACGTGTCCTCACCATCTATGAGAGAATAGAAAATAGGGGTTTAGAATTGATGTCAAAAATATTGCACGATAAGGAAACCAATGAAGTGAAGATTTTTCCTAAACAGTTACATAGCCGCTCGTAGATAAGTACAGACGTCTCCGTACCGATCAGCGAGACTCTAATAAACCGGCCTGTGTTTCGTGACTCCTATGAACCTAGAGCTTTGATACCAACTTGTCACGACCCCAGTTCGCCGTCCGTGAACATGTCATGACGGCACCTAGTCCCTATAACTAGGTAAGCCTAGCAATGAGGAATAACAACATAATTACGGAATAATTAAATAAAAGAAAGTTGAACCCTCTAAAAGAAAGACTGTATATAAACGCCACTTGGCATATACAACCCAAAATAATACGGAAATCCACAACAAGACCCCAAAACCCAGAAACTCACGGGAACCACAGGCTAACAGAATATAATACATTGCTCTAACTTCATAATATCTATACAAATGTAAGGAAGGATGAATTTTTCACAAAATAGCTGGAAAAAAGAAAGATAGAGACTCCTGGTCTGCAGACGTGGCAGATAGCCTCTCTGTTGTATCTCTCAACCTCGGGGGTAGTGCGCCTGAGTAAAGGTACCTGGATCTGCACATTAAAAACATGCGCAGAAAAGGGCATGAGTACACCACAACGATACTTAGTAAGTGCCAAGCCTAACCTCGGTCGCGTACTGACGAGGAAGGTCAGGGCCCTACTGAGGTCAAACAATATAATAGGGATTTACAATATGAAAACAGACAGTAATAATGAATACAGCAGTGAAGTAAGTCAGGTCAAACAAGGCAATAAGAAAACACAAGAACTGAGTAAAACACGGAGTACGAACAACTCGGTAACAATGGTAATAATGAGGATCTCCCAGGATACCGTCCTGTAGTCCTTTTCTCAACTGTCTAGTGGATCTCCCGGGATACCGTCCCATAGTCCATCACATCTATAACCAAAGGATCATTGTTAGTAAAGGGGGATCTCCCAGGATAACATCCCGTAGTCCCAAAGTAAATATGCAGGGATAACGTCCCGTAGTCCCAAAGTAAATGTGCAGGGGGATCTCCTAGAATAGCATTACGTAGTCCCAAAGTAAATATGCAGAGGGATCTCCCGGGATAACATCCAATAGTCCCAAAGTAAATGTGCAGGGGGATCTCCCGGAATAGCGTTCCGTAGTCCCAAAGTACATATGCAGGGGGATCTACCGGAATAACGTCCCGTAGTCCCAAAGTAAATGTGCAGGGGGATCTCCTGGAATAGCGTTCTGTAGTCCCAAAGTAAATATGCAGGGGGATCTCCCGGAATAGCGTTCTGTAGTCCCAAAGTAAATACACGACACAAAAAGAAGACGTGCAGAATTAAAGTGCAAAAATACAAGGAAACAAGTAATTTTTTTGTCTAGCATGCTTCACGTAGTGCAATTAAGGAAATTCAATCAAATAAGCAATTCAGGCAAACTAGGCATGATTCTCTAAACTAACATAGACTATAGTTGCAATTACAATAAAACAGGTAAGAAAGAAACTCAGGCTAAATAATTAAAGTAAAACCGATTTTTAACAATTAGCACAAGTACGCGCTCATCACCTCACGTACAAGGCATTTAATTACCAATTATCACATCCTAAGGGGTAAGGTCCCCCACACAAGGTTAGATAAGCCACTTACCTCGAACCAGCTCAATATCAACTCGAAAGCACACGTTTTCCACAAGTATCCGACTCCAAATGACCCAAATATATTCAAATAAATGCCATACTGTAAATAACATCTTATGCAATTGATTCTACTATTAAATTCAAGGTTACGACGCGAAATTATGTGAAATGACCAAAACGCCCCTCATACCAGCATCTCGGAGTCGGGTAAATTTTATATTTTTAGAACCCTCGTACTCTCACGAGTCTATCCATATAAAAGTCTCTCAAATCAGGGGTCAAACACCCACTCAAATCCTAATTTATGGAAAAAAAAACTATGTTCTACCCCAAACACCCAATTTCATCCATGGAAATCCCTGATTTTTAAGATGAAAATGTGTTAAATGATGTTAATGATTGAAAGAAATGAGTGAAAATCAACTTACAACTGATTTGGAAGAGTCTTGATCTTGGAAAAATCGCCTAAGAGTGTTGAGTTTTGAGAAAATGTGAAATATGAAGAAAATTTTCGATTTTGTACAGTGCAGGCCACTGGTTGGCTTCGCAAATGCGAGCAGGGGTTCGCAATTGCGAATACCCCTAACCTGGTAATTGCGAATTATAGTTCGCATTGCAAACACTGAGCAGAAGGGGAGGCTTCGCATTTGCGAGCATATTGTTCGCATTTGCGATCATGGCTGCCTAGGTATACCTTCACATATGCGATGGTATTGGTCGCAATTGCGATCATGCCTGCCCAGCTATGCCTTTGCATTTGCGATGGCCTTGGTCGCATTTGCAAAGGCCTGCAGATCAGCCACACCAGCAGATTCCAAGTCCAAAAATGAAGTCCGTGGCCTATCCAAAACTCACTCGAGCCCTCGAGGCTCCAAACCAAATATACATACTACCTCAAAAACATCCCATGAACTTATCCGTGCGATCGAATCGCCAAAATAACATCATATACATCGAATTAAGTCTCAAAATCCATAAATTCTATCAAACTTCATAAAACATCAAATTTTCCATTTTAGGTCTGAAACACGTCAAACGAAATCCGTTTTCAACCAAACTTTACAGAAAGGACTTAAACCATATATAAGACCTTTACCAAGCACCGAAACAAAAATACGGTCCCGATACCATCACTTTCAAATTCCTTAAATATTTTTAGAAAACAACTTTACTCAAAAATTCATTTCTCGGGCTTGGAACCTCGGAATTCGATTCCAGTCATACGCCCAAGTCCCATATTTTCCTACGGACCCCCCGGGACCGTCAAATCACGGGTCCGGGCCCGTTTACCTAAAATATTGACAGAAGTCAAATTTATTCATTTTGAATATCAAATCTTAGCATTTTTCACAGAATCTCATATTTAAGCTGTTCGGCTACGCGCCCGGACTGCGCATGCAAATCGAGGCAATTACAAATGAGGTTTTCAACACCTCGGAAGTGCGGGTTGGGTAATAACATAAGTGATGACCCTTTGGGTCTTCACACTTAGATCCTTCTTTAGGATTCTTATTTGCCCATCTCTTTTGTACAACTCATCTTTCATTTTCCTACATTTTCTTCTAGAGTTAGTTGTGTGTGATCAGTTGTCTTCTCAGTTTCCTCATCAGATTCTCCAATGGCCATAAGTGCTTGTTCATCTCCATCTTCATCATTTGAGCTTTCTCCCTAAGCAGCAATCATACCCTTGGTTGATCCTTTGTTCTTCTTGTGTTGAACATGTTCCTTCATTCCGCTATTTCCTTCTTCCATTTAATTTCCCATTGAGGGCAGTTCTTGATGTGGTGATCAATCTTTCCACACTTGTAGCATCCCTCATTGGTTTGCTTTTCAGGAACTTTTGTCTTGTTGTAGCTCTCACTTCTTAAAGGGCCCTTTCCTTTTCTTAGGTACTTCTTGAAGTCCCTTATGATCATAGTCATTTCATCATCTTCTAGATCAGAACCTTCAGTGATTCTGAGTGCCAGGCTCCTTTCCTTTTTGGGTGCATCCATCTTCATAGTTTGCCTCCTAAGTTCATAAGAAGTGAGATTTCCAATTAGCTCATCCAATTAAGAGTGTCAATGTTCTTTGATTCCTGAATGGCAGTGATTTTTCTCTCCCAAGAAAGTGGCAGAATCCTTGTCAAAAACTTCTAAACTCTGTCTTCTTCGGGACTAATCCTTCCAAGAGACTTCAAGTCTTTTGTCAATAGTGAACCTTGTATACATCTCTTGGATGGTTTCCCCTTCATTCATGGTAAAATTCTCATATTGAGAACATAGTAGAGTTCCTCTGGGCCTCTTTAGTTGAGGTGTTCCTTCATGAGCCACTTACAGAGTGTCCCAAATTTCCTTAGTAGTGGTAGTTTTGCATTCTACTGTACTCGTCTGAACCAAGTCCACAAATAATCCATTTATTGGCTTTAGTATTCTGCTCCCATTTCCTCAAGTCCTCAGCAGTGCAGCCAACTCTTGTCTTTGGCACATCTACTCCTTCGACATTTTTCTTCAGTGTAGCCAGTGGACCATTAGTGACAATGTCCCACAACTCATAGTCTTCTCCTATGATGTGATATCTCATCTTGTTCTTCCATCACGAGTAATACTGGCCGTTGAAGAGTGGTGGCCTAGTACTGGATTGCCCTTCCTTTCCCGTTTCCAGGTGGTGCACTCATCTTGATCTTCTCCTAAGGTGTTAGCATCTTCAGGGATAATCTGCTCTGATACCAATTAATGTTTTAACTTCAATACCACACAAGAGGGGGGTGATTTGTATGGTGTCCAATTTTTCGCTTGAACTGATTATAGAAGGATCTGGTTCTTCTAAGTGTTCCTTAACCTACTATTGTTGAAATAGTAAATGCGAAAAGTAAAGAACACAAGTAATTTTATGTGAAAAACACCCGGCTCAAAAGGTGAAAAAACCACGACCTACTACTCAGTACCTATTACAATTGCTTCTAGATACTCTAAGTACATATTACAATTGCTTCTAGATAAAGCAGAAAGATACAATATGAAAACACCTACTACAATTGAACTAGAATAAAAGACAGACACTTGAAACTAGCTCTTCTATCTGGTTCATGTAGCTTCAGGTTTGCACACTTGAATCACACACGAATTGCTTGCAAAATGCCTTGCTATTTTGCTCTCAATTCACGTTTAACTTCAGCTTTTGTGCGTACCAATAGAATGAGAACACCCTACAATATATAGAGTTAGTGAATGAAGAAACAACTAGAGTTCTAATGCTACTCTTCTTTGGTGGAAGAGTTCTAGTTGTTCTCAACTTCGAACTCATTTCCTATCTTGGATAGTGTTCTCTTTGAGTAAGGAGTATCAATTATACAATCTTTTCAATCAGGAGATATCAAATATAGTAAGTTAAGATTATCTTTTTCACGTGCATCAGATATGCTCTAATCTGCCTGTGTCTAAGCACACAAGGGATGGACATGGTTCATGTCTGAGCTTCCTTTGTCAATCTTCAAAACAAACCTTCACTTGGGCCAATACCTTCTACTGCCATTTGGGCAAGAAAAAAAGAAGCATTGTAAGGGTTGGAAAGACACTTTTTCTTTCTTAGTCGATTCCAAAAAATATTATATTTTTTTGTTTAGAAATAATTTCTTTAGAATACAAATTTTACACCCTTAATTAATTAGTTACAGCCATACAAATATTTATGATTTGTTTTAGACCATAAGTTTAAAAAAAATTAAAATTTCGTATCGAGTCAAATACCGCCACATAAATTAGGAAGTAAGGAGTAAGAGATTTATGATTTATACGAGTTACAAGTCAAAATATGAGCTCAACCAGTGAATTTGAGCTATGGAGCTACGGCGCGGGACTGTTAAAAAGAGATGAAGGAAGAAGAAGATGAGCGGGGAACTAGGTTTTTCTTATTCAATTTTAGGAAAATAATCTGAATTATACCAATGAACCACTTTGTAAATTATAATTCTTTGGGGCTGAATTTTAAAGTTCTTTTATTCTTGTTAATTAAGCTTCCCTAAACTAAAAGAAGGATAATTCCTTTTTTGAAAAATTACTTAAAGAGTTATTTTGATACCTTAGCCTTTTTTTATCTGTTTTTGAACTCTTATTAACGGATGTCAATGCTGTGTTTTTTATATATGAGTGTGCCTAACAATATTCTCTTTTGACCGTAGAATTTTAGGAACGTGAATGCTAACATCTATTTTTCAGTTGCCCCATGATTAAAGATATACTTTTTGGTACTTAATTTTTATCTCCTTTTCAACACTATATAATGATGACAATACTATTTCTTTGATATGGCTATACCTTAAAATGCTTTCTTCTGCAGGGAGTTGTAGGAGTTAATACTAACATCTAAAGATGTAATTTCAATACTTTTGCTTATTTTTCTCTCTTTTTGAACTGTCTTTAAAGAATGACAATGCTATTTCTTTGATATGGTTAAGCCTAAAATTGTTTTGACTGAAACTCCAGGAATGTGACTGCTAACATAGATTTTTGAGTTTCTTTGTTGCTAAAAATTGTACCTTTCGATATTTTAGCCCATCCTTCCCTGTTTTTGAACTCTGTTAATAAATGTGAATCCTCTTGTCTAAATATGGATCTTCCTTAATGTGTCATCTATTGACTAGATTCATAGGCATCTTTTCTAAAAATACATCTTTTGGTTCTTAAGCCTTCCATTTTTTGAACTCTTTTATTAAGGAAAAAAAGTTTTCTTTTATTTCTTTTTCTTTTTGGCTTCTCATTATTGGCGAAGTCTATAATTTCGTCAGCATTATCTGTACCTTTGGATGTAATTGGACCACTCCACTTTGATTGTAGAGTAATACCAGATTTGCCTAAAAAGGAAGTTACTCGTCTTTGTCTTTTCATTCAATTGGATTTGTTTATACCGTGCAAGAAGTGAAAACACGAAGGAATCGACCGGGATCTGGAAAAATGTATTAGGGTTCATGTGAGAGAGAAGAGAGAATAAAAGATCTTTCTAGATTTGATTTGGAGAAAATGATCCCGATAGAGTGATTCGTGTTGACCCTTCTTATTATATATGGCCCAAAATACACATAACTAGTACAATCTAAATCTGAACAAGCTAACTTCTTTTCACGACACAAAATTAACCATGTCGTGATGGCACCTATCGTGGTACTAGTCAAGCCGACACATACCAAAAATACATCGATATTTCATCTGAAAAGAAAATTCAGAGACGTTCATAATAGAACCCTCATAAAAGAGTTCAACCAACAATAAAAGTATGGAAAAAGAAAATCTGACATCGGGGTGTCACTAGTCATGAGCAACTACTATAATTGTCTGATAATATCAAGACTAACATAGTCTGGGAATAACCAAATACAACTAAGGGAAGATAAGGAGTAAGAAAAGCAGGTTTGCGTTCGCCAGGCAGCTACCTTGCTTTCTCTGAGAATCTGCAACCGAAATAATCAACAACCACTACCGTGCCCAGAAATGCCTGGATCTGCACACAAGGTGCAGGGAGTAACATGAGTACGCCAACTCAGTAAGTAACAACAATAAATAAAGACTGAGAAGCAGTGATGAGCAAAAATGCAAGTACAGTTCATATCACAAAAACTTAGTAAAGTACGGCGTGCTTTAAAACCAGGGTTTAAGTCAAATCAGCTTGTTCAAATCAAGCTCCAGTAAATTCATTTTAAAATATATTTCAACAGTTTTCAAACAAAGGCTCAATGCAAAAGTGAGCACAAATGATGAAATCATATACAGCCTCAGGCAAACATCACTCATATGCAGCCCCTCGGACAAACATCGATCATATATAGCCCCTCGGGCAAACAGCACTCAGTCCTCCCAATCACTTCAACCTCACAGTCACTCATGCATCACAACCACTCATGCCTCCCAATCACTCGACACTCGTACTAAGTAGGTACCTACGCTCACTGGGGGTGTGTACAGACTCCGGAGGGGATCCTTCAGTCCAAGCGCTATATCAATGCCCATCATGAAAGAATCAATGAAACATGATGCGGCACGCATCCCGATCCCATAAATATCCTCACAAATCAGGCCCTCGGCCTCACTCAGTCATAAATTTCTCCAGCCTCTCGGGCTCTCAGAAATCAAAGTATTCAGCCCAAACAACATTTATATGATGCATCAAAATAGAGTGACAAAGACTAAGTTATGAAGTAAATATGTATAAACATGATTGAGTACAAATTTTCAATCAAAACAGTGAGAGGACACCAAGAAAAGACCTCTAAGGGTCCAAACAACACTGGCATAGGGCCTAAACATAGCATCCAGCCTGATTTACATAAATTCTTTCTAAAACACATAAGAAGAATATAGTTTCAATAAAATATTCAACTTTACAGTTGCTACGGGACGGACCAAGTCACAATCCTCAATGGTTCACGCCCACACGCCCATCACCTAGCATGTGAATCACCAGCAAATAATAAAATGACACAAAATCCAGTGTTTCATGCCCTCAAGACCAGATTTACAGTTGTTACTTACCTCAAACCAATCAAATCTCTACTCCACAATGCTCTTGCCCCTCGACTCGGCCTCCAAATGCTCAGAATCTATTCATAACCAGCACAATACCATCAATATACGCTAAAGGAATGAATTCCACAAGAAAAACTACCAAAATAGACTCAAACCCCGATATTGGCTCAAACCCCGCCCCCGAGCCCTCGTGTAAAAATTTGTCAAAAGTTACAAAACTTGAAATCCCATTCACTCACGAGTCTATACATACAAAATTTATCAAAATCCGACATCATTTGGTCCCTCAAAATCCTCAAATCAACTCTCCAAAATCCCAAGTCCTAACCCCTCATTTTCACCCCTAAATTCCACTAATTAGATGATAAAACAACGGGACTACACCATATAGTGTTAGAGCTCAAGCAACTTACCACACTGCAAACTCTTGAATCTCCTTTCAAAATCACTCCAAAAGCTCCAAAACCCGACTTGAAAATGGTGGAAATGAACCAAAATTCGTGAAGTGTTCTATCATAGTTTCTACCCAGGTCTTTCGCACCTACGGCTAAATATACGCACATGCGATGCCGCATTTATGCAAAAACCTTCGCACCTGCGGAAATCACTAAACCTCCAACTTCACATCTGCGCCCCAGGTTTTGCACCTGTGGGCGCGCACCTGCGCATATCTTCCGCTTCTCCGGAACTGGCTCAACTCCTCTCTTCCACATCTGTGCCCCAGGTCTCGCACCTGCAGGCTCGCAGATACGACCACTCCTACGAACATGCGGATCCAACCCACCTCAACACTTCTCGCACTTGCGACTACCCAAGTTCACCTACGGCCTCGCACCTGCGGCTCCCTATCCACAGGTGCGGAAAACACCAGCAGTCACAAACACCAGTAGAAACAGCCATCTCCCAAGTCCAAAATCGATCCGATAACAACTTCAAACTCACTCGAGGCCCTCGGGACCTAAACCGCTAATACCAACAAGTCAGATATAAACATACGAACTTATTCGCACCTTCGAATCACTCAAAACAACATCAAAACACCAAATTACCCTACCAAACCACGTCCAAATTCCGCAAACGACGCTGAAATCTACCAAATCACGCCCGAATAACCTCAAATTTTACACACACACCAAAAATTACACTACAAACCTACTCCAACTTCCTAAATTCCATTCCGAACCCGATATCAAATTTCCACTACCGACCAAAATCGTCAAATTTCTAACTTTTTCCAATTCAAGCCTAACTCTACCACGGACCTCCAAATCATATTTCGGTCGCGCTCCAAAGTCTAAAATAACCCAACGAAGCTAACGTAATCATTAGAAAAATCCAATTTGAGATCAATTACTCAATAGTCAAGATTGGGTCAAACCTTTCAGATTTAAAGCTTTTAGCTGTGAATCATTCCTCCAAATAAATTCTAAATAACCTGAAAACCAAAATCGATGATTCACATAAGTCATAATACATCATACGGATCTATTCATGCCCTCAAACAATCGAGAAAAGTGCAAATGCTCAAAATGATCGATCGGGTCGTTACGCTACTAAAATATAAATGGACCAGTTCTGTAATTACAATAGTCCTAATTACAAGTAAAATAAATAAAAGACTATTCTGATCAGTCTTTCCTTTTGGGCTCAGATGCCAAATAGTCCATGAGCTCAACACCACCCTCACCCCCTAACTTGGAGGGGAATAACACCTGCAATTTGCGAAGAAATTGGTGATGAAGCAGTACAGTTAATGTTTGGTGAGAACATCATCAAGCTGCTTTGAAGTGAAAACATGAGAAAGTTGAATGAAATCATTAGAAAGCTTCCCCTGAACAAAGTGACAATCGACCTCAATACGCTTTGTCCACTCGTGGAAAACAGGATTTTTGGCAATATGAATAGTTGCTTGGTTGTTACAAAATATAGAAATAGGATGAGAAACCTAAACACCAAAATCAGCTAGAACCCGTGCAAGCCAAGTCAATTCAGCCACCACCTTATTGAGGGCTCTATATTCAGCCTCATCAGAAGAGATAAAAATTACATGTTGCTTCTTAGACTTCCAATAAATTAAGCTATCACCCAGAAACACAAAAAATCCAGTAATAGATCGCCTACTATCTGGACAGGCCGCCCAATCACTGTCTAAATAGGCATAGATAGTGAAATCAGAGAATTTAGAGTGAAATAGGCCAAGATCAGGTTTAACCTTGAGGTACTCAACATATGTAGAGCAGCAGCCTTATGAGGGGCTCGTGGAGATTGAAGAAACTGACTGAGATGCTGCACCCCAATACAAATAGCAGGCCTAGTGTGGGTGAGGAACAACAACTTCCCAACTAGACTCATATATCTCTAAGGTTGAGCCAATAGATCACCACAATCAACCTTTAGTTTGGAGTTTAAGTCCAAAGGGCTAACAACAGAAGCAACCTCTAGACAATCAAATTCCCTCAAAATATCAAATACAAATTTCTTCTGATTGAGAAGCACACCACTAGATAAAGAAGAAACCTCAATCCCCAAAAACTAATAAAGAGTGCCCAGATCATTTATTTTGAACTGGGCATCCAGAAATGACTTCAAAGCAGTGATTTCAGCAAGATCATCCTTAGTTAATATTATATCATCAACATAGACAACAAGGATAACCATATGACCAAGAGAACCCTTGATGAACAGGGAGTAATCATAAAGGGAATGAGTATAACCTCTAGAGTAGAGGGCTTGAGAAACCTTAGCATACCATTGTCTCAATCCATAGAGGGACTTTTGTAAACGACAAACCGAAGTAGAAGAAGAAGGGGAAGTAGTGACAGAAATCCAGGAGGAAGCTTCATATAGACTTCCACATCCAAATCACCATGTAAAAAGGCATTCTTTCCTCATAGCATCCTACTAAGCTGGTATAGGTGTAGCTTGTGAATAAGTAGTGGGTTCAAAAGTGGCATGAGGAGTCAGAGTAATGATGCAAGAGAAGTAAGGTGGAAAATGGAAAATACAATCAATCAAGTGGGGAGGAAGATGATGTGTTCTGTCTGACCTTCTGAGAGTGCCAGCAGTAGGAGCAGCTGTTGTAAAAATAGGGGAAGCAAATGCTGTAGGAACAGAGGAAGGAATAACAAGTGAAGGATCTGAATCAGACACAAGAGAAGGAATAGGATCAGAGGGGAGTGGGTGAATCATAAATAGGAGAAGGAGGCGAAAAATGAATAGAAGTTAGAAAAACAAGATCAAGAGTGGGAGAAGCAAAAGGAAAAGAATCAGAAGGAGGTGAAGGTGGTGGGAATGGAACAGGGATTTGGGAAACAAGGGAGGAAGAAGAAAATGGGAAGACATCTTCATGGAAAACCACATGAAAATATGAAGGAATCAATCGGGATTTGGGAAAATGTATTAGGGTTCATGTGAGAGAGAAGAGAGAAGAAAAGATCTTTCTAGATCTGAATTGGAGAAAATGACCCCGATGGGGTGACCCGGGTTGACCCTTCTTATTATATATGGCCCAAAATACACATAACTAATACAATGTAAATCTGAACAAGCTGACTACTAAAATATAAATGGGCCAATTTCGTAATTACAATAGGCTCAATCACAAGTAAAATAAATAAAAGGCTATTCTGATCAGTCTTTCCTTTTAGGTCCAGATGCTAAATAGTCCATGAGTCCAACATGAAGGAATTCATCCTAAATTATTGATGATTAGTTCAAAAGTATGGATTAACATCCTCGGCATTTACGTAATGATCGCAGTCGCTTGTTCACTTGAATGCCCCGAGTAGATGCTTTTGAAAAGAAAAACATATGGTTTGATAAGCTTTAAAAAATTGTCTCACAGAACAAGGATATTACTAAAGTTATTCAGAAGGTTGCAGCTTGTCGATAGGGGCTGGCCCGACCCAGCCTAGCCCAGCTCACGCGGGCTTTGGCCTTTGGCGGGCTTGGTTAGGCCGGCCCACTATTTTGAGGGGCCTTGAAATTGTTTACCCACCCCAGACCTACACGGTCCCCCACGGGCCAGCGGGCGGAGTCAGATCTTGGAGTAAGCTCCTTTCCATGGGCAATCTACTCAAGAGTTTAGGCCCCTAATTCGGTCTATGTCTGGGCTGCTGTCGTACTCAAAGGCGAGGGGACCTTTTTAAAAACTTATTTTTTATATTTTTTAAACTTTAAATTTTAACTTACAAAACTTAATAATTTTTAACATTTTTCCAATATATTACTATAAAACATAAAAAAGAAGGACAATATTGTATCCATTAAAAGTCAATATGATGTGTGGCTAGAATTCGTGATTTTAAGCATTATTTACCTCGCATTTTATGTACTTTA
>ML330045.1:0-10254 GCA_005239505.1 Nicotiana paniculata | reverse complement strand
ACAACTGGCGAAATTCCAATTTAATTGCCATAAACTGCCAAAAAATGTAACTTGATCATTTCGAATCGTTGTCTATGGTTCCTTGGGTCGTATTTGATGTCTCAGAAAAATATCATGGGGATCTGGTACCGGCTCCATACCAAGGCGTCCGGCCTAGACTATGGTAGACGATAATACATGCACGACTTGCGGAATTCCAGTTTAATTGACATAAAATGCCAAAAAATGTAACTTGATCATTTTGAAGCGTTGGTTATGGTTCCTAGGGTCGTATTTGATGTCCCGGAAAAATATCATGTGATCCGGTACTGGTTCCATACCATGGCCTATGGCCTGGACCATAGTAGGCAATAATACATGCACTTCTGGCAGAATGCCAGTTTAATTGCCATAAGATGCCAAAAAATCTAACTTGATAATTTAGAAGCGTTAGTTATGGTTACTTGGGTCGTATGTGATGTCCCGTACAAATATCATGTTATCCGATACCGGCTCCTTACCAAGGCTTTAGCCTGGACCATGGCAGGTGATAATACAGGCACGACTGGCGGAATTCCAGTTTAATTACCAAAAAATGTAACTTGATCATTTCGAAGCATTGTTTATGGTTCCTTGGGTCGTATATAATGTCCCAGAAAAATATCATACAATCCAGTAACGGCTCCGTACCAAGGAGTCCGCCCTGGACCATGGCAGGAGATAATACACGCACGATTGGCGGAATTCCAGTTTAATTGCCATAAAATGCCAAAAAATGTAACTTGATCATTTAGAAGCATTGGTTATGGTTCCTTGGGTCGTATTAGATGTCCCGGAAAAATATCATATGATCCGGTACGAGCGTCGTGCCAAGGCGTCCGTCCTGGACCATGGACGGCGATAATACATGCACGACTTGCGAAATTCAAGTTTAATAGACATAAAATGCCAAAACAATGCAACTTGATCATTTCGAAGCGTTGGTTATGGTTCCTAGGGTCGTATTTGATGTCACAAAAAAATATCATGCGATCCGGTATCGGCTCCATACCAAGGCGACCGGCCTGGACCATGGCAGGCGATAATAAAGGCACGACTTGCGAAATTCCAGTTTAAATTCAAAAAAATGTAACTTGATCATTTCGAAGCATGTTTTGTGGTTCCTTGGGTCGTATATGATGTCCCAGAAAAATATCATACGATCCGGTAACGGCTCCGTACCAAGGCGTCCGGCCTGGACCATGGTAGGTGATAATATAGGCACGACTAGCGAAATTCCATTTTAATTGCCATAAAATGCCAAAAAATGTAACTTGATCATTTCAAAGATAATGTTATGGTTTCGTGGGTAGTACTTGATGTCCCGGACAAATATCATGCGATTCGGTACCGGCTCCGTACCGAGGCATCCGGCCTGGACCGTCGCAGGCGATAAAACAGGCACTTCTGACCGAATGCCAGTTTAATTTCCACAAAATTCCAAAAAATGTAACTTGATCATTTAGAAGGGTTAGTTATGGTTACTTGGGCCGTATTTGATGTCCCATACAAATATCATGCTACCTGATATCGGCTCCGTACCAAGGCGTCCGGCCTGGACCATGGCAGACGATAATACAGGCACGACTGACGGAATTACAGTTTAATTGCAATAAAATGCCAAAAAATGTAACTTGATAATTTCGAAGCGTTGATTATGGTTCCTTGGGTCGTATTTGATGTACCGTACAAATATCATGCGATCCGGTACCAGCTCCATACCAAGGCGTCCGACCTGGACCATGGGAGGCGATAATACAGGCACAACTGGCAGAATTCCAATTTAATTGCCATAAACTGCAAAAAAATGTAACTTGATCATTTCGAAGCATTGGCTATGGTTCCTTGGGTCGTATTTGATGTCCCGAAAAAAGATCATGCGATCCAGTACCGGTTCCGTACCAAGTCCTATGGCCTGGACCATGGCAGGCGATAATACAGGCACTTCTGGCAGAATGCCAGTTCAATTGCAATAAGATGCCAAAAAATGTAACTTGATCATTTAGAAGCGTTAGTTATGGTTACTTGGGCCGTATTTTATGTCGCGTACAAATATCATGATATCCGATACTGGCTCCGTACCAAGGCGTCTGGCCTGGACCATGGCAGGCGATAATACAGGCATGAGTGGCGGAATTCCAGTTTAATAACCAAAAAATGTAACTTGATCATATACGACCCAAGGAACTTGATCATTTAGAAGTGTTGGTTATGGTTCCTTGGGTGATATTAGATGTCTCGGAAAAATATCATACGATCCGATATCGGCTCCGTGCCAAGGCGTCCGGCCTGGTCCATGGCAGGCGATAATACATGCACGACTTGCGGAATTCCAGTTTAATTGACATAAAATGCCAAAAAATGTAACTTGATCATTTCGAAGCGTTGGTTATGGTTCCTTGGGTCGTATTTGATGTCCCGAATTAATACCATGTGATCCGGCACTGGCTTTGTACCAAGGCGTCCGACCTGGACTATGGCAGACGATAATACATGCACGACTTGCGGAATTCCAGTTTAATTGACATAAAATGCCAAAAAATGTAACTTGATCATTTCGAAGTGTTGTTTATGGTTCCTTGGGTCATATATGATGTCCCAGAAAAATATTATACGATCCGGTACCGGCTACGTACCAAGGCGTCCGGCCTGGACCATGGCAGGCGATAATACACGCACGATTGGCAAAATTCCAGTTTAATTGCCATAAAATGCCAAAAATGTAACTTGATCATTTAGAAGCATTGGTTATGGTTCCTTGGTTCGTATTAGATGTCCCGGAGAAACATCATGCGATCCGGTACCGGCTACGTGCCAAGGCGTCCGGCCTAGACCATGGCAAGCGATAATACAGGCACGACCTGCGGAATTCCAGTTTAATTGCCATAAAAATCCAAAAATGTAACTTGATCATTTTGAAGCGTTGGTTATGGTTCCTTGGGTCGTATTTGATGTCCCGAACAAATATCATGCGATCCAGTACCGGATTTGTACCAAGGCGTCCGGCCTGGACTATGGCAGTCGATAATACATGCAGGACTTGCGGAATTCCAGTTTAATTGCCATAAAATGCCAAAAAATGTAAATCGATCATTTCGAAGCATTGGTTATGGTTCCTTGGGTTGTATTTGATGTCTCGGAAAAATATCATGCGATCCGGTACCGGCTCCGTACTAAGGCCTCCGGCCTGGACCACGGCAGGCGATAATATGGGCACGACTGGCGGAATTCCAGTTTAATTGCCATAAAATGCCAAAAATGTAACTTGATCATTTCGAAGCATTGGTTATGGTTCCTTGGGTCGTATTTGATGTCCCAAAAAAATATCATGAGATCGAGTACCGACTCCGTACCAAGGCCTCTGGCCTGGACCATGGCAAGCGATAATACAGGCACGACTGGCGGAATTCCAATTTAATAGCCATAAAATGCCAAAAAATGTAACTTACTCATTTCGAAGCGTTGGTTATGGTTCCTTGGCTCGTATTTGATGTTTTGGACAAATATAATATGATCCGATATCGGCTCCGCACCACGGCGTCTGGCCTAGACCATGGCAGGCGATAATACATGCACGGTTATGGTTCCTTGGGTCGTATTTGATGTCCCGAAAAAATATCATGTGATCCGTTAACGGCTTTGTACCAAGGCGTCCGGCGTGGCCTATGGCAGGCGATAATACATGCACGACTTGCGGAATTCCATTTTAATTTACATAAAATGCCAAAAAATGTAATTTGAACATTTCGAAGCGTTGGTTATGCTTCCTTGGGTCGTATTTGATGTCCAGGAAAAATATCATGCGATCCAGTACCAGCTCCGTACCAAGGCCTCCGGCCTGGATCATGACAGGCGATAATACGGGCACGACTGGCGAAATTCCAATTTAATTGCCGTAAGATACCAAAAATGTAACTTGATCATTTCGAAGTGTTGGTTATGCTTCCTTGGGTCGTATTTAATGTCCCGAAAAAATATCATGTGATCCGGTACCGGCTCCGTACCAAGGCGTCCATCCTGGACCATGGCAGGCGATAATACAGGCACGACTGGCGCAATTCAAATTTAACTGCCATAAAATGCCAAAAATGTAACTTGATCATTTCGAAGCGTTTTTTATGGTTCCTTGGGTCATATTTGATGTCCCGGTCAACTATCATGTGATCCAGTACCGACTCCGTACCAAGGCGTCCGGCCTGGACCATGGTAGACGATAATACAGGCACGACTTGCAGAATTCCAGTGTAATTGCCATAATATGCCAAAAATGTAACTTGATCATTTCGAAGAGTTGGTTATGGTTCCTTGGGTTGAATTTGATCTCCCGAAAAAATAACATGCGATCCGGTACCAGCTCCACACCAAGGCGTCCGGCCTGGACCATGGATGGCGATAATACAGGCACGACTTGCAGAATTCTAGTTTAATTGCCATAAAATGCCAAAAAATGTAACTTGATCATTTCGAAGTGTTTGTTATGGTTACTTGGGACGTATTTGATGTCCCGGACAAATATAATGCTATCCGATACCGGCTACATACCAAGGCGTCCGGCCTAGACCTTGGCAGGCGATAATACAGGCACTACTTGCGGAATTCCAGTTTAATTTCCATAAAATGTCAAAAAATATAATTTGATCATTTCAAAGCGTTGGCTATAGTTACTTGGGTCGTATTTGATGTCCCGGACAAATATCATGCCATCTGGTACCGGCTCCGTACCAAGGCGTCCGGCTTGGACCATGGCAGGCGATAATACATGNTTTCGAAGCGTTGGTTATGGTTCCTTGGGTCGTATTTGATGTCCCGAAAAAATATCATGTGATCGGATAACGGCTCTGTACTAAGGCCTCCGGCCTGGACCATGGCAGGCGATAATACGGGCACGACTGGCGGAATTCTAGTTTAATTTCCATAAAATGCCAAAAACGTAACTTGATCATTTCGAAGCGATGGTTATGGTTCCTTGGGTCGTATTTGATATCCCGAAAAAATATCATACGATCCGGTACCGGCTCCGTACCAAGGCCTCTGGCCTGGACCATGGCAAACGATAATAGAGGCACGATTGGCGGAATTCCAATTTAATTGTCATTAAATGCCAAAAAATGAAACTTGATCATTTCGAAGTGTCAGTTATGGTTTCTTAGGTCGTATTTGATGTCCCGAACAAATATCATGTGATCCGGTACCGTCTCCGTACCAAGATGTCCGCCATGGACCATGGCAGGCGATAATACATGCACGAGTGGTGGAATTCCAGTTTAATTGCCATAAAATGCCAAAAAATGTAACTTGATCATTTCAAAGAATTGGTTATGGTTCCTTGGGTCGTATTTGATGTCCTGAAAAAATATCATGTGATTCGGTACCATCTTTGTACCAAGGCGTCCGGCCTGGACTATGGCAGGCGATAATACATGCACGACTTGCGGAATTCCAGTTTAATTGACATAAAATACCAAAAAATGTAACATGATCATTTCGAAGCATTGGTTATGGTTCCTTGGGTCGTATTTAATGTCCCGGTCAAATATCATGTGATCCGGTACCGGCTCCGTACCAAGGCCTCCGGCCTGGACCATGGCAGGCGATAATACGGGCACGACTAGCGAAATTCCAGTTTAATTGCCAAAAATGCCAAAAATGTAACTTGATCATTTCGAAGCGTTGGTTATGGTTCCTTGGGTCATATTTGATGTCCCGAAAAAATATCACGCGGTCCGGTATCGGCTCCGTACCGAGGCCTCCGGCCTGGACCATGGCAAGCAATAATACGGGCACGACTGGCGGAATTTAAGTTTAATTGTCATGAAATTCCAAAAAATGTAACTTGATCATTTCAAAGCGTTGGTTATGGTTACTTGGGATGTATTTCATGTCCAGGACAAATATCTTGTGATCCGGTACCAGCTCCGTACCAAGGAGTCCGGCCTGGACCATGGTAGGCGATAATACAGGCACCACTGGCCGAATTCAAATTTAATTGCCATAAAATGCCAAAAAATGTAACTTGATCATTTCAAAGCGTTGGTTATGGTTACTTGGGATGTATTTCATGTCCAGGACAAATATCTTGTGATCCGGTACCAGCTCCGTACCAAGGAGTCCGGCCTGGACCATGGTAGGCGATAATACAGGCACCACTGGCCGAATTCAAATTTAATTGCCATAAAATGCCAAAAGATGTAATTTGATAATTTCGAAGCATTGGTTATGGTTCCTTGAGTCGTATTTAATGTCCCAGAAAAATATCATGTGATCCGGTACCGGCTCCTACCAAGGCGTCCGGCCTGGACCATGGCAGGCGATAATACAGGCACGACTTGCAGAATTCCAGTTTAATTGCCATAAAATGCCAAAAAATGTAACTTGATCATTTCGAAGTGATGCTTATGGTACCTTGGGTCAAATTTAATGTCCCGGATAAATATCATGCGACCCGGTACCGGCTCCGTACCAAGGCGTCCGGCCTGGACCATCGCAGGCGATAATACAGGCACGACTGGTGGAATTCCAGTTTAATTGCCATAAAAGGCCAAAAAATGTAATTTAATCATTTCGAAGCGTTGGTTATGGTTACGTGGGTCGTATTTGATGTCCTGGAGAAATATAATGCGATCCGGTACTGGCTCTGTACCAAGGCGTCCGGCCTGGACCATGGCAGGCGATAATAGCGGCACGACTGGCGTAATTCCAGTTTAATTGCCATAAAATGCCAAAAAATGTAACTTGATCATTTCGAAGCGTTGGTGATGGTTCATTGGGTCATATTTAATATCCCGGAAGAATATCATGAGACCGGTACTGGCTCCGTACCTAGCCGTTCGGCCTGGACCATGGCAGACGATAATACAGGCACGACTGTCGGAGTTCCAGTTTAATTGCCATAAATTGCCAAAAAATGTAACTTGATCATTTCAAAGCGTTGGTTATGGTTCCATCGGTCGTATTTGATATGCCGGACAAATATCATGAAATCCGGTACCGGCTCCGTACCAAGGCGTCCGGCCTGGACCATGGCAGGCGATAATACAGGCACGACTGGCGAAATTCCAGTTTAATTACCATAAAATGCCAAATAATGTAACTTGCTCATTTCGAAGCGTTGGTTATAGTTCCTTGGGTCGTATTTGATATCCCGGAAAAAAATCATGAGATCCTGTACCGGCTCTGTACCAAGGCGTCCGGCCTGGGCCATGGCAGGCGATAATAAAGGCACGACTGGCGGAATTCCAGTTTAATTTCCATAAAATACCAAAAAATGTAACTTGATCATTTCGAAGCGTTGGTTATGGTTCCTTGGATCTTATTTGATGTCACGGAAAAATATCATTATATCCGGTATCAACTCCGTACCAAGGCGTCCGGCCCGGACCATGGCAGGCGATAATACAGGTACGACTGGCGAAATTCTAGTTTAATTGCCATAAAATTCCAAAAAATGTAACTTGATCATTCCAAAGCGTTGGTTATGAATCCTTGGGTTGTATTTGATGTCCCGGAAATATATCATGCGATTCGGTACCGGCTACGTACCAAGGCGTCCGGCCTGGACCATGGAAGGCGATAATGTAGGCACGACTTGGCGGAATTCTAGTTTAATTGCCATAAAATGCCCCAAAAATGTAACTTGAACATTTTGAAATGTTAGTTATGGTTCCTTGGGTCGTATTTGATGTCCCGGAGAAATATCATGTGATTCGGTACCAGCTACGTACCAACGCGTCCGGCCTGGACCATGGAAGGCGATCATGCAGGCACGACTTGCGGAATTCCAGTTAAATTGCCATAAAATTCCAAAAAATGTAACTTGATAATTTCGAAGCATTGGTTATGAATCCTTGGGTTGTATTTGATGTCCCAGATAAATATCATGTGATTCGGTACCAGCTACGTACCAACCCGTCCGGCCTGGACCATGGAAGACGATCATGCAGGAACGACTTGGCGAAATTCTAGTTTAATTGCCATAAAAATCCAAAAAATGTAACTTGATCCTTTCGAAGAGTTGGTTATGGTTTCTTGGGTTGTATTTGATGTACCGGACAAATATCACGTGATCCGGTACTGCATCCATACCAATGCGTCTAGCCTGGACCATGGATGGCGATAATACAGGCACGACTAGCTGAATTCCAGTTTAATTTCCATAAAATGCCAAAAAATGTAACTTGATAATTTCGAAGTTTTGGTTATGATTCCTTGGGTCATATTTGATTTCCCGTACTAATATCATGCGATTTGGTACCGGCTACGTACCACGGCGTTCGGCCTGGACCATGGCAGGCGATAATAGAAGCACAACTTGGCGGAATTCCAGTTTAATTGCCATAAAATTCCAAGAAATGTAACTTGATTATTCCGAAGTGTTGGTACAGGCTCCATACCAAGGTGTCCGGCCTGGACCATGGATGGCGATAATACATGCACGATTGGCGGAATTACAGTTTAATTGCCATAAAATTCAAAAAAATGTAACTTGATCATTTCGAAGCGTTGGTTATGGTTCCTTGGGTCATATTTGATATCCCGAAAAAATATCATGCAATTCGTTACCGGGTCCATACTAAGGCCGTCCTGGACGATGGCAAGCGATAATACATGCACGATTGACGGAATTCCAATTTAATTGCCATAAATTGCCAAAAAAGTGAACTTGATCATTTCAAAGCTTTGGTTATGGTTCCTTGGGTCGTATTTGATGTCCCGAAAAATATCATGAGATCTGGTACTGGCTCCGTACCAAGTCATCTGGCCTGGACCATGGCAGGCGATAATACAGGCACGACTGGCGGAATTCCAGTTTAATTTCCATAAAATGCCAAAAAATGTAACTTGATCATTTCGAAGAGTTGATTATGATTCCTTGAGTCATATTTAATGTCCCAGACAAATATCATGAGATTCGGTACCGGCTCCGTAACAAGGAGTCCGACCTGGTCCATGGCAGGCGATAATAGAGGCATGACTGCCGCAATTCCAGTTTAATTTCCACAAAATGCCAAAAAATGTAACTTTATCATTTCAAAGTTTTGGTTATGGTTCCTTGGGTCATATTTGATGTAACGAACTAATATCATGTGATTCGGTACCGGCTCCTTACCAAGGCGTCTGGCCTGGACCATGGCAGGTGATAATACAGGCACGAGTGTCCGAATTCGTGTTTAATTGCAATAAAATGCCAAAAAATGTAACTTGATCATTTCAAAGCGTTAGTTATGGTTCCTTGGGTCATATTTTATATCCCGGAAAAATATCAAATGATCCGGTACTGACTCCGTACCAAGGTGTCCGGCCTAGACCATGGCAGGCGATAATACAGGCATGACTGGCGTAATTCCAGTTTAATTGCCATAAAATGCCAAAAAATGTAACTTGATAATTTCGAAGAGTTGGTTATGGTTACTTGTGTTGTATTTTATGTCCTAAGAAAAATATCATATGATCCGGTATCGGCTCCGTACCAAGGCGTCCGGCCTGTACCATGGCAGGCGATAATATAGGCACGACTAGCAGAATTCCAACTTAATTGCCTTAAAATGCCAAAAAATGTAACTTGATCATTTCGAAGCATTGGTTTTGGTTCCTTGGGTGGTATTTGATGTCCCGGACAAATATCATGCGATCTAGTACCGGCTGCGTACCAAGGCGTCCGGCTTGGACCATGGCAGGCGATATTACTGGCAGGACTAGGGGAATTCCAGTTTAATTGCCATTAAATTCCAAAAAATGTAACTTGATCATTTTGAAGAGTTGGTTATGGTTACTTAGGTTGTATTTGATGTCCCGGACAAATATCAGGCGATCCGGTACCGGCTCCATACAAAGGTGTCAGGCCTGAACCATGGATGGTGATAATACACGCACGACTGGCTGAATTCTAGTTTAATTGCCATAGAATGTAACTTGATCATTTAGAAATGTTGGTTATGGTTCCTTGGGTCGTATTTGATGTCCCGGATAAATATAATGCGATCCGGTACCGGCTCCATACCAAGGTGTCCGGCCTGGACCATGGATGGTGATATTATAGGCACGACTTGCGGAATTCCAGCTTAATTGCCATAAAATGTAACTTGATCATTTCAAAGCGTTGGTTATGGTTACTTGGGTTGTATTTGATGTGCCGGACAAGTATCATGCTATCCAGTACCAGCTCCATACCAAGGCGTCCGGCCTGGACTATGGCAGGCGATAATACAGGCACGATTGGCCGAATTCCAGTTTAATTGC
>ML330044.1:14725-76745 GCA_005239505.1 Nicotiana paniculata | reverse complement strand
AATCGGTGTACAGAGGGAGCTTTCGGGAATATGAGCTTCTGTTTTCTCAAATCCTTGCCAAAACCGGAATATCCAGCTATCTCTTCTAAAGTGGGAGTAAGCTCAAAATCAGAGAAGCGGAAGACATTGTGAACAGGGTCCCAAAAGGTCACTAGTGCCTCAATCAAATCATCCTGTGGTTTAACTTTCATAATATCTGTGAGGGCTCCCATTAAAGTGACATTATTCGAAATGGGATTATATATTTATTTAGAGTCGCCACTAGGAATAATTTTATGGTGTCTCAAGTCACCGGTTTATTCTAAATCCCAAAAATCAAGGAAATTTGACTCTATTTTTTGGTCCGTGAACACAGAAGACCGGGTAAGGAATTCTGTTAACCCGGGAGAATGTGTTAGGAATTCCCGGATTCCGCGGTTTTAGCACGGTTGCTTAAATCATACCTGGGTTAGTTAAATTGTTCAATTACATGTTTTAGAACCTATGGATGTTTTACATTTTTATCACTTTTTAATTATTTGATTATTCGCGATTATGGAATTATCTTGAAACGAGTCACGCGTACGTGTACTCATTTTTTTTGCCGCATCAAGAATCATGTCATGCGTACGTGTATCCAGTTAATAATACTTTATTAATTATCAAGATTGTTTTTGGCCAAAGTCGCACGAACGCGTACGTCTGTTTTAATTTTGAAATCATAATTATGTCACGCGAACGTATACATAATCACGCTAGATTAATTAAAATTGCGCCTAAAGCACTCTAACGATGTTCATTATTCTTCCTAAAATTTTGTATTATTGTAAAGTCATGAGGTATGGATTTATTTGTGGGATAAGCATATGATTTTAGCTATTTGAAATCGTAAGTCATTTGCACTATGTAATTTCCGTTTACACCTTAAGAGCTAACTGCTAATCTAACAAATAAAGACATTATTTTTAACAATTACATGAAGCACGTAAATAATTCACATTAAGAGATAAACAGGGATATGTCTAAACAATTAACAAAGCTTTTCAACTTTAGCTAACAGTTCACATAGATTTTTATTTTTTATTTTTATATGTTTAAACTTTGGGTTTTAAATTCAAAAGAAAAATATGTACTTATTCAACAATCTTCAAATAAATCAGAAGGCCAAAGATAATAAAATATTCTATATGAACTAAACATGTAGATGCAAAATCAATAGCAACAAAAAAAAAATTTAGCTAAGAGATGACCACCCCAATGTAATAGTATTATCAAAACGCTAGAAAACAGAAGCTGACCTTTAAATGGAAAAAAAATTGATTATGTATTTAATTTTTCTGAAGAGAGTACCAATATAACTCGAACACTACCCGTATCATCAACCAAATACCTCGAACGCAAACCTCGAACAGGGGCCTCGACAACACCTTGACGGACTGAGCTCAACTTAAAAGAACAACAACAATTAATGAAGGTGGAGTTGCTGCGTTTTATAGTGAAAGAGATCTTGACGGAGATGGTGAAACTCCGGTAAAACTCCGGCAAGACAGTGAAGTAGCGAAAATGAATTTACATGGCGTCAGAAAAGATTTTAAAAGTGGAATGGAGAAGCCACATCTGCTGCGTTTTTTCTAGATCTGCCTTTGCGTTTTCTGCTGTATTTGGAAGGCTTTTGGAGGTGATTTTGCTGCGTTTTTGGAGTGCTTTAACGAAGGAAAGAAAGGGAAATCAATGATGGTTTGAAGGAGGTGAACTATGGTGCTTTGGTTGTGAGTTTTCAAGGTTTTGAAGGATGTA
This sequence comes from Nicotiana paniculata, assembly GCA_005239505.1. Classification (NCBI taxonomy): domain Eukaryota; kingdom Viridiplantae; phylum Streptophyta; class Magnoliopsida; order Solanales; family Solanaceae; genus Nicotiana; species Nicotiana paniculata. The sequence continues at coordinate 74,969 of ML330044.1, read as the reverse complement.
GATATAGCTATATGTTTCTGGGGTTTCCTTCTGGAGTATTAAAATGAAGAAGAAGACCCTTTTGGTTTTTTAAACTCAAAACTGCTGATATATATAAAAACCATCCCCCCCCCCCCTAAAAGTTCTGTTAGCATTAGAATATAATGGAGTAAGTAATGAGGTAATGGAGAAAAAACGTGGATCATGTAAAGAGTGGGGGAGAATGACGTGAAGGAATGGGGAAAGTAGGAGTGAGTGATGTGAAGAGTGGGGAGTTATGCTAGAAAAGTGGGGATAATAGGTGTTTTTTTTCCTTTTTAGTATATGTATATATATATAACTTACTTTTAGATGTAAAGAAAACTATATAAATAAGAAAATTCAATATTTACATTATATTTTAAATTATACTAAGAAAAATACTATTATAACTTATATTTAAATTAGAAGAANCTTCTATTTAAACCTAAGAACAAATCTTATATTCTAAGATCGTGAATATTTTTTGTAGTTTTTAATTTTCTTAAAAAAACCTATTAAGAGTAAGATAAAAATTTAAAATATTAAGATTAGACCTAAAAGAAATATTTACACCAGAAATAGTATAGAATTTGGGTGTGGTCAAAAATTAGTTGTTCACAACAATTAGCTATTCAAGAAGAGATCACTGATGAAGAGTATGCTCGACTTCGATTAGCAGAATTGGAGGATATTGATGAGAAGATGTTAGAAGCTCAACAAAGTCTTGAATGTTATCAAGCTCGATTGTCTCGTGTCTTCAATACAAAAGTTCGCCTAAGATCCTTTCAAGTAGGATATCAAGTCCTTGCCATACAAAGACCCATTATTACTTCCCATAAACATGTATGGAAGTTCATTTCAAAATGGTATGGGCCATATGTCGTGCAAGAAGCTTATTCAAGTGGGGCTTATAAGTTGGTTGATGCAGATGACATGAGAATCGGCTCTATCAATGGCAAGTTTTTGAAGAAGTATTGTCCTTGAAGTTGCAATGCTCCTTGATGCGCGAGACTAAACTGCATGTTCCTATACTCCTGGCGTGGAAGAGTATAAACTATGTACGACCCAAAAATAAATAAAACTTTTCTAGGTTGAAAACCTCGAAAGAGGCGGCCTAGGCAAAAATTAGGACATAAAACAAAAACTCACCCATTCTGAACTACCGTATGACTTGATCTTCTTACCGAGGTACGTAGGCAGCTTAGAGTTTCATTCTAAGTTCATTCACATAAGTTCAGAAGATAAATATTGCCCAATCGTTGTCCAAATGGATATAATAGAAGTAATTCATTCAACCAACACTTGAAAATTAGGCTGAAATATTATTTTTCTTTTGAACTTTGGATCTCATATGACTTATAGGGGGAAATTCACTATGTCTTCACGTTTTCCAAATCTTTAAATCCGCCGATCTTCAGGTTTGTTGCTCTTCAAGTTGAAATATTTAAGCTCTCCAAGTTGAAGGCTCCAAATTGAAATCTTCAAGTCCGTCGGTCTTCAAGTTGAAGTCTTCATGTCCTCCGCTCTTCAAGTTCACAGCTCTTCAAGTTGAAATATTTAAGCCCTCCAAGTCTCCAAGTTTTTCGGTCTTCAAGTTGAAGTCTTCATATTCGCCGGTCTTACAGTTGAATTGTTTAAGTTGAAGTCTTCAAATTCACCGGTCTTATAGTTGAATTGTTTAAGCCCTCCAAATCTTCAAGTTGAAGTCTTCAAGTCTGCTAATTTTTCAAGTTGAATTTTTAAAGTCCAGCACTCTTCAAGTTGAAGTCTACAATGTCCGCCAAATCTTCAAAGTTTCCAAATGTTCAAGCCAATGTCGTCAAGTCCACGAAGTCTTCGAGTTGAAGATTTCTAATTTTCCAATCTTAAGGTAGACATTTAAGTCCCTTTGCACCTTAATTTGGCCTCTTCGTGGGTTTGTCCTTAAAAGGAACTATAATTTTCCAATCTTAAGGTGGACATTTAACCTTTGCATCTTAAGCTGGCCTCTTCGTGGGTTTGTCCTTAAAAGGAACTATAAATTTCCAATCATAAGGTGGACACATAAGTCCCTTTGCACCTTAAGTTGGCCTATTTGTGGGTTTGTCCTTAAAAGGAAGTATACTTTCCAATCTTAAGGTGGATATGTAAGTCTCTCTGATATCTGGGTCACCTTGAGAGTAATCTCTCTGATATTCGAGCAGTGATGAGCATTCATCTCTTTACACCTTGGGAGTAATCTCTCCGATAGTCGGATCACCTTGAGAGTAATCTCTTCGATAGTCGGGTCACCTTGAGAGTAATCTCTTTGATAGTCGGGCACATTGAGAGTAATATCTCCGATAGTCGGGCCACCTTAAGAGTAATCTCATCGATAGTCGGATCACCTTGAGAGTAATCTCTCCAATACTCGGGCCAACTTGAGAGTAATCTCTTCGATAGTCGGATCACCTTGAGAGTAATCTCTCTGATATTCGAACCATCTTGAAAGTAATCTCTCTGATATTTGGACGGGGATGAGTACTTATCCCCTCACCCCTATGATTGTCTTCTTCATGCATGGGTCGTCTTGACAAACAAGAACATATCCTTCTACATTTGACCTACAAGAATCCTTTTCTTGTTATGATTTTAATTGGAATATATTTTCTCTCTATCTCCAATCTAATTGGATGCTGCTAGCAAAAGATTCGGCCTTCCGTGTTTGCACGAGACACTGTGTGTGAATATATCTTATACATACTTCCCTAAACAAGGAATGCAATATATTTGGCTAGATGGATTGTGATTTCTTGGCCTAAAGGTCAGAATCTGACTTATTGGCATTCTGCCAAAGGCCACGTGAATCTTCTAGAAATGAACCAAGTGTTTGGATATTAGTCTTTATGTATTGGAAGCTCATCTAAGCAGAATCTTATTATTTCAATTCTTTCGAAGTAATGCATGAATACATCTACTGTGCACTTTAACTTATATATTAGTTCATGATACTTCAAGTCTAGTCTTCGAAACTCGATATATTTGTGCCCCGACAAGTCATGAAGTAGGGAGTATTTTTAAGCATAAATTTTTTGTTTAAATTAAATCCATAAAATAATTTAGACTACACTTTAAATTCAAGATATATTAGTCCAAATAAATATTATGGGCTAATATAATTGAATAATTATATATGTCCAATATATATGAATTAAATAAATAAGTCTTAATCTACTGAGTTAGCTCATTTAATTGGGCTAAAGTGATGAGCCCACTTCATTAAGCCCATGATATCATCTTCCTAGAGGCTCATTTTGGTACCACATATCAAATGACGTGGCATGCTAAGTCAAATGAAAGAACCAATAGGATCATGCCACGTGTCAAAATGACAAAGCATGCCAAGCCAAATTAAAAGGCCATTGAAACCGTGTCATGTGTGCAAGTGACATGTTCTGGCCAATCAAATGCGGTCTTGTCACACTTCAATTTGATTGGTCGGAAAGAATTTATTCTTATCATAACTCTTCCCTTCCACAACTAAATAGGGGTCTTCATCCAGAAAAGGAACCAGAAATTATAACAAGAAGCAAGAAAGAGCTCGTAGATCAAACGCTGCAAATTCCTCACAAGTTTCAAGCTTCACCCACAAGTTTCAAGCTTCAAGCAATCAATTTCAAGTTCATGAAATCAAGCTCAAGCTCAAGAACGAAGAACAAATCTAAGTTCAAGTTCAAGAACGAAGAACAAATCAAAATTCAAGAAATACGAGTTCAAATCAAAGTTCGTGCTAGTTGAATTCAAGATCATCGTTCGTGGCAACAATTATATATTTAAGATCAAGCTCAAAGGCCCTTGAATTTATTTACTATTGAAAAGAAGAATCGGAGGATTCATAGAAATTGTACACTCATATTACTTAAAATCAAATAGTACGATTGTTGTAATATTTTATTTTCTTGACACAAATTTATAGTCTACAATCACAAACAGAAATATCAATTGTAAGTCATTTATCTGGAAATTTGTAAAAGATAAATATATACAAATTGGTTGAAGTGTGTGAAATATGACTGTGTATGATGTTAATTGACCAGGGTGGCCTAATTAACTCATGCAAAAATAATCAAACACTAATTTGGACTGTTGCATAGAATTATTTGATTTGGTAAAACTAACTCCGGAACGACCCGAAAAACCCAAGAACAAATGCCATTGTTGAGTTTTAGAAATGATCAGGTAATTTCATAATCACTCAACTTTTACTATATTGTACCAAGTTACTAAACTATTTTTTATAATGACAATCACGATCACTAAACTAGTTCTTGTAACTAAAAAAAAAAAGTCAATCAACATTACCAGAGTATCATAAAAATGTCTCATGTATTTTCTTCAAGTGCCTTTTTTGTGAAATTTAGGTAGAGTTGAAAGTCAATAACCATAACGTCAAACTCCATTAATTTCTTCTGTGCATTTAGCTTGTAAGATAAACTTGGTAATTAGCATAAGAGTGTTTTACTTTTTGTATAGAAAATTATGTTTCAAATTTTTTCTGTATTATCTAGTATATGAAAAAAAATTCTAATGATTTCCCACTACTAGTTTCAAGAAGAAGCGGGGGTTGATTCAATATTTAAATTTAAATTTATACTGAATTTATGGTACCGTCAAAATATGAATTCAAAACTAGTATTAAAATTCTAATAATTGGACTTCTCCGTAATGTAATGTAAATGTAATAAAAGAGGCAGAATCCAGTTCCCCTCCCTTTCTCGACCAGACGAAGGAGATGTGAATTCCATTTAGGCGGGTCAGGGCTTGGCTTGACCTCCCTGGCTCTCCTTGCATGTATCCCGAGTCGCGAGGTGANGTTGTGATTTGATCTGTACTAGAGACGGGAAGAACCAGAGGAAGACTCCATAGCTGATAGAACCAAGGACAAAGTCTGGATTGACGAGAAAGTGAAAAGCGATCAGCACTATAGCTTCTCCCATTATTTTATATATTTATATTCCGTGTTAAAAGTTCAGTCATGATCAAAAGCTATATCGGACTCTGAAAATGCAACTACATATGTCCTTCCTGTTAGCTATCGAAGTGCATGATGTATCTTTGAAACATGCAGCCAACTGGACTAACTAGTTATTGACTTGTGCACCATGAAATTAAGGAGTGTAGCTAGTTGACATATTCTTTAGTCAACTACATTAGTTTCCAACTCATCAATGCTTATGATTAGATACACCGAAGCTCAACCACCCTCTAATTTTTTTATCATGTACTCCATTTGTTTTAATTTATTTAACGGTGTTACTTGCTATGACATTTTGGGATTTGTTATTAAAATTTGTATTCTGAAATTTATCATGATATTTTATGAATATATAAATGTGTTATTAAAAAAGAAATATAAATTGTAAAATTAATTTAATCTACAAAAATTATTTCTAAGAACAGATTAATAACTAAAAGATACACCCATAAAATAGAGAAATCGAGCTAGGGAGTAGTAATAAGTTCTCTGTTCAGAAAGTTCTGATGTATCAGACTTCAGACTGAATGGTATGGGCAAATGGGATCATATTTCATCACCGTTGGACACTTTGGAAACACAAATTTTAGAATTGATCGATCACTTGCTTAAAAAGTTCTTCCCAAGAAATGTCATTGCTGACACGATTTCAGTTCAAAGTAAGAACTGAAACTGCTACTACTATTCAATGATTTTAGTTGATAAAAGATAAATACACAATGAAAATAAAAAGAAAGGGAAAAAGAAAAAGAAGAAGAAGAAGAAGAGGAAGATGATTTAAACCTAATTTACGTATGATGGTATAGTCATATGAATTTATCAATGAATAGAGCGTTGACATGACTACTCCTCATATCCTTCTATTTCATCATGCTAATTGCTAAAGATAGAATTCTGTTTGTAGTTGTTTTCTGCTGGGAAGTGGAGAAGGTGGCCAGTACACTGCTAACCACCCCCTACGTTCTTGCTTCAACTATACATTACGGAGTATAATATATAATATTTATTCACATTCGATGTTCATATTAGACCAATAAATTTAATAAACTTTATAAAAATTACAATTAAAGTAAAAATATATACCATTTAATCATGCATCCATAAGTTACGTTGGGTGTGAATACATTTTTTTCTATAAAAAAAGTCTTACTGGTCAACAATCGTTATCTACAGATAAAGTTTAAGAACAATATTTATAATGTAAATGTATAAAAGTATTCTTTGAAGTAAATTAAAGTTAACAAAATAGATAAAGGAGGAAAATTCAGGATAAAATGTCCTGCGATTATTATTGGAATACGAAAAGGATTTAATGCAATGTTGGCATGTCCAGTCTGAAACAAATAAAAGCTTGGTGAAAACTAATACTTTNCCTAACCATCGAGGTGAAGTCGGGACCTAAAAGATCGAATGGAACAATATATAGACAAGTAAATCCCTTATGGGTTCCAAGGTATTCCTTTAATTATTAAGAGTTAAGGGATTTATCATTCAAAGGGAAGTAGACTACTCAAGAATTTTCTATTTTATTTGTTGGAATTGAATTTGAATAAAGAATTAATAGAAGACGGAATCACTGAAATCTTGTTTCGTCTTCACTGGGAACTTGAGTAAGGAGTAGACCTTTTTATTTTGGGATTTTCTAGAGTTTGAAAACGAGAACTCCTTTCCTTATTTGGTGTACCTACTTGAGCCGGATGAAAGGAAACTTTCACGTCCGATTTTGAAGGGGGGGAGATCCTATAGAATCCTATCCCAATTTTTCTTTTGCTAGGCCCATAACTAAAAAGTCCACTTTCTTACGATTACGAGGTTTATTCGAATATGAAATCCAATCTTGTTTGAAATTTGTGATCTTAAAAGATTAAGGGGTAAAAACTTTATGAGGTCATGACATTTGTATGATTATAAAAACTTTTCATTAGAGGTAAAATGGATAAAATGAAGAGTTTAAAGTTGAATTATTTCTAAATTTAAAAATATATCATTTATTTTGGAACAGATTAAAAAGAAAAGTACATCATCTAATTTGAAATGAAGGGAGTAATAAAGATTATTGAATCTGGATTGAACATCGACAAATTTTTACCTTTTAATAATTTAATTAACAATAAAAAATATTACTATTTGTTTTGTGTTGGGTATAATATTTGTATGTGAAACTACAATAACTTAGATATCCTATTAAGATAATTCTAATACAAAAACTTATAAAGGGTTACGTTCAAAAACATTTTTGGTAAATATAAAAGAGAAATTGAAAAGCATAAGTCCAAACATCACTGAGAAATGGAGAGTGATTGTCAATCACACCATCATTATCTGCAAACATCTCTAAACATTCAATTCCGCCAAAATATCAACAAGGATTAATGCGGTAAAACGATAACTATTCATTTATTTTTAATTAAAAGTTTCAGGTTTGGGCCTAAGTATAAAATTAGTTTTATTAGAAAATTTTTACGGTTCAAATAGAATTTTTCGACGTGAATTCAAATTTAATCAGGTTTAATACAAATATTATCGGATACCGAGTCGTTAAAAAATACATTCCACCCACAGATTTGCCATGTCGAGCACGTCGGTTCTTGCAATTTGCCAAATGCCAATCTACTTATATAAATCATTCTAATTGAGCATTCAATGCTCTGTGTCCCAACCCCCCCTTTAACCCCCCACCTCCCACTGCTCCTATCCCCCAAAATATACTTGTATAAATATAAGGAACTTTGATGTTGCATTTCTATAATTAGAAAGTCTTTTTTCCCAATCAAAACCCTAGAAAACAAAAGAAACAAGAACCCAAAAATGATACCACAAATACAAGCGCTCCAATTATCATTTTTAGGACTTTTATTCCTCACATTTTTCCTCCATATCCTATTCCATCTCCTCACCACCCACCTTCACCTTTTTCTATATTTTTTTGTCTGTGCATTTTTCTCTGTTCTCTACTATTATCATACTCGTCCACATAAGGTTTTCCTGTTAAACTATTCATGTTACAAGCCACCACCACACAGGAAATGTTCTTATCAAATTGGTGAATCATTCCTACTCAAGAATGTAGACCTAGTGCAAGAATCCATCGATTTCATGCGTAACATTTACCTTAAATCTGGCTTAGGTAATGAGACTTATGGACCACCTTTCATTTTTGAACAAGACAAAATGCCTACACTAAATTCTGCTAATCAAGAAGCTCAAGAAGGGATATTTTCTTCCATTGATGACCTTCTAGCTAAAACCCTAATTGATCCACAATCCATTGACATTGTCATTGTTACATGTGGAAGTTTTTCGCCGTCCCCTTCGCTTTCTTCACTCATTGTGAACCATTATAAGCTTAGGTCCGACGTGAAAACGTATAATTTGAGTGGAATGGGATGTAGTTCTGGGGTTATTTCCATTGATTTTGCCGCTAGGGTTTTACGTGGAAACCAAAAAGTCCAAAATGCTCTTGTTGTGATCACCGAGAGCATAACACTGAATTGGTACAATGGCGATAATCGTTCGATGCTAGTCACGAATTGTATCTTTCGTGTTGGCTGTGCAGCTGCTATTATTAGCAATAATCCAAATCTTTTCCCAGATGCCAAGATGGAGCTTGTTCATTCTCTTAGAACACACCATGGTGCAGATGATAGTGCGTATAAAGCTGCATTTCAGGAGGAAGATGATAAAGGTATTGTTGTATATATTAGTTTTGAAATGTTCTAAATTTTTGTTTGGTTTTTCTATTCAGTCTTCGGTATCCGTATTTGTGCTCCGATTAGTCCAGAGTTGCACTGTGAAAAGCCCAATAAAAGGAAAACCGCTCCTACCAAAAAGAATTCGTTCTCTTAGCTCGAACACGAGACTTTTGGACAAGGATATTTTTTTTTTTAATCCTTCCCTTCAAGAATTTCCCACCTTGCTCTTGGGCTGACTCGAACTCACAACCTCTTGGTTGGAAGTGGAGGTTGCTTACCGTCCGAGCAACACCTCTTGTCATTTTGGACAAGGATATAGAGATTATATATCCATCCTAGCACATACCCTGTGAATCCATATGGCTTGTAGGATAAGTTGCGTGTTTTATTCTAAGAACGTGCATTGTTGGGTTATTTCTTATTTATTCATATTTTAAATTTTACGTACTAATAATATATAAATTAATTATACAAAAAAAGTCTATACAAAAGTAAATATAGATAATATGAGTGAGAATAATTAATAACCTGTTAAAAATAATAACTAGTATATTATCATACCATTACTATATTGATAGCATAAAAGATCATTGCATTGATACTAGTCATATACAGTAGTAATAGCGTATATCCTTCTAGAATTGTCATTGTTTTCTAGGTGATAAGTCTTATCTAAGTAGTAAGTCTAATATTATCATTTGTAAAGAAAAAATTATGCGTACTCAATTATCATGACATAAGAAAAAAATTTAGTGAAGCGGCAAACGCGTTTAAAATTTGCTATTTTTGAATCCTCTAGTATTAATTTTTGGCTCCGTCACTATTTTTGACATTAAGTAAACTGAAAAAAATTCTTTCTCGTAACAAAGTTTTCTCCACCTCTTTTGGGAACGTTAGGTCCAGTCAGCTCAAACATATTTTTAATATTGTGTGATATTGACAGTAGTGGGCCAAATCTGTGAATTTTGTAGACAAATATTTCTATCACCAAAATTATTTATACACCTTATATATATAGCTTATGCCTATCTTTTCATCTAGGAAATGTAAGACTTTATTTGCATACTCAACTACTAACAATTTAATATTTTTTTTTTTCTAACAGGTATTACCGGTGTTTCACTTACTAAAGATTTAATAAGAGTGGCAGGGATGAACCTACGTCAACACATCAAAATCCTCGCACCGCGCGTCCTTCCAATGACCCAACTAGCAAATTATGCTTACTCAATGATCGTGACTATATTATCCCAAGGCAAATCAAAGCCAGTGGTTCCAGACTTCACAAAAGCTTTCGACCACATTTGTATACACACAGGTGGCAAAGCAGTGATAGATCAAGTGGGACGAATTTTAAACTTAAGTGATGAAGTGACAGAGCCAGCTAAAATGTGTTTGAACAGATTTGGTAACACGTCTAGTAGCTTAGTATTCTACGAATTGGCTTATTTTGAAGCAAAAGGGAGGGTGAAAAAAGGTGATAAAATGTGGATGATTGCATTTGGGACAGGGTTTAAGGTAGGGAGTTTGGTGTGGAAATGGATTCAAGATTCAAAACAAGATTCTGATAATCCTTGGAATGACTGCATAAATAATTATCCATTGAAGATTTGGTGAAGTTGGCCAACCTATTGTTTTCTATTTTCACATAATTTTGTGGTGTGGGTGCCAAAGATGCATTGGTCATTACTGCAAACAGACCAAATTGTTAAAACTTTGGAAAGAGAGAACTCCACCGAAAGTATCTGTATGTATTATTTTATAGAAAAACAATAGCCAAAATAATTTTTTGGGGCACCATGTGCATGTATGTTGATCATGTGTGGAGATTACATAGCTCATTTGTTTCCCAAAAGAAAATCGATACAAAAATATATGTAATAAATTGTTAGTTTTATTTCTTCACTTAATATTTATCTATATACGTATTTACTGATTATTAAAAGAACATGTTTAATTTTTATATATTGACAGTGTAAAAAGAACTTGTACTGTTAGTAGATCAATTGAAAAATAATTAGTAATATGTAATTGTACATGAATTTAAGATATAGTATATACTAATTAATAGTGAAGGTATTTTATACTATTGGTGTAACTTAATTGTTATAATAATATATTATTTTATTTCAAGTGTTATATATTATTGTCTTTATTATGAAGTATTAACTGTTATTTTAAATTAACTTAACCTAATAGTGTGAAAATTTATATGCTATTATCGCACAAAATGTAAATATGATAATTTTTACAACAAATACACGATAATATATAAGATTCCTCACATCATCAAGTATATTAGCTAATTCTTAAAAGTTTTAGTAACACTTGAAACTCACTTTTCACGATAGCAGTATAAAATGTTTGAACATGTGCAAGGATTGCAACAGTTATCTCCCTTGGCTCTTTGTTTTCATTAGCTTTAATTTGTTACGCTGTGTGAGAGGAGATGCACTTTTTGTCTCTTCTTGGTTAAGAATCATTCTTATAAGGAAAAGGGAAATATTTTACACTCTTTTACTTATATAATCTCATAACCTTCTAGGCTAATTAATGGTAAAATCTAATTGACTGCACTCCTTAATGTTTATACTAAATCACTAATACAAGGATGTTTATACTAAATCACTAATACAAGACATTTGTCCTGCGTACATATATTTACTTACTATAATTAAGTGATATATATTTTACTTTTAACATTTAACTACTCAAATTACTTTATTTAATTTAGTGTAAAGATCCAGAATAAGCTAGCATTTACTCAAATTAGTAGTGACATCACAATTGGTCAGCCTATTATAATCATTAATTGAGAATTAACCATAATAATATTAAATCAAAATAGGTCTCACCTTTTCCAGTAATCTAAACATGTATTGGACAAAATTAGATGACATGACCGAGGAACAAAAAACGCTCTCTAGAATACCACCTCTGTCCCCTTCCTCTATTCCCCCAAACCATCGAATTTGGTTAATCCAACCACTGCATACACATCTATTCCATCCTCTAGCACCACCGTTAATGATCCAATCCCTTCCTTCAAAAAGATCATTCTTTCCAATTCCCCCGAGCAACCTATCACCATCCATGCTCCAACAATCTCTTTTGCAATGGAGATGAGAAATAGTAATGAAGCCATGGATCAAGACCACCAAGAGAGAACTGAAGATTTACATATAAACCTCTCCCCCAATGAATTAAGTCGTATCTACCACCTATGGAGATACTCCCTGATTATTAAACTACTTGGCAAACGAGTCCAACATCTCTACCTAAAAAAAAAAGTGCATGATATGTGGAAATCCTCCGAATCTTTTTCTCTAGTTGACTTAGGTGCAGACTACTATATAGTCAAATTCAACCTAGAAGACAATATGTTAAATGCCCTCCAAGGAGGTCCATGGTTCGTTAATGGCGGCTATTTATCTATACAAAGATGGTCCTCAAACTTTGTTGTCACTTAAGCAAGACCTCACATTACAGCAGTTTGGATCCGACTTCCCAACTTACCCATAGAATTCTACGATGGACTTATCCTCCAGAAGATTGGAAATAAAATTGGGAAGCTCGTGAAGGTTGATGCATGTACCTCTGCAACAACTAGAGGCAGATATGACAGACTGTGCCTAGAGATTCCAATGGATTCCCCAGTTAAGTCCCATATCTACATTGGTAAGCATCGACAGTTAATACAGTATGAAGGGGAGAACTTCCTATGTAAGCATTGCGGTAGACTTGGACATACCAAATCCACCTGCCCATATACAAAAATTAATATGAACACCCCCATATTAGTGGAGCAACCAACCATGCACACAGACCAGCATGCATCTACGGCTAACTCAGCCAAGGAAGAATGGCACACAGTCTCCTTTTCAAGGAGGAAACAGTCACTCCCTCGCCACCACACTCCTCCAGACCTTGAAGTGAAAGGTATCAAAGTTAGGATCTTTGATGCAGATACAAGCAAGTTTCTAAACACTCAAAAAATCTTAAATACGTTAATAAAGATGCCTCCAGAAAAGTGGCTCTAATAAGAATCGTTTCCACTCCCAAAAACCTGACTCAAACCTCAACATCCTCGAAAATTCTAACCAATTTGCAGCCCTGCAAATTCAGCCCCTAGTAAATGCCAAAACCACCTCTGGATCTCCAAGAGGCTCCAGTGAGGACCAATGCATGGAATCCGAGTTGGAGCCTCTCTCCGATTGCTTTTGCCACTTGGCTGATGTCCCTACTCAATCATTACCTAGTACCCCCATTAATAAACCACGCCTAAATCATTATATCTCTACTAATCCTATTCCTAATCCTCCAACCCAGCATGAAGCTCTTCTTGGAAATATCACCACAAGCCAGCTGCATGCAGCAACAATGGACAACCAGACCCTTCCCCCTCTATCCTTCTCACATTTGTCGAAAGCCTCTGCATGCAAAAGACAAATGTCCATCGAAAATCTTCTACAATATCGTAATATCCCTCCTGAATATTTTGATAACTCTACTACGCCTTCTCAAATGATTTGCATGCCCATAGAGGCTAAAAGTATACACTTACCTATGAATTCTACTACACATCTTCCCTCTCAACCTAAAACTCCTATCAACCAGTATAATAACCATGCCAAGAGTTCCTTTATCTCTCAGAAGGAGACTGAGACTCATCCAAACTTTACACAACCAACATCAAACAGCCATGAACAACCTCCCTCTTCCAATACCCAACCCCCCTTATTATTACACATCTCCACCACCCCCTCAGAATCACTAGCCAGTCTCTGGGTTGGAGATGGGCTTCATGGGCCATGCGATCTCCTTCAACATGATGATCAATGGCCAAGAGACTGTCCTAGTCATTCAAAATCCTCAGTACCTAGCACAACTGGTATCCGAGGGGATGCATCTGGCGATGAACTTCTACGTGAATCAAACTTTGCTCAGTCAAATATTGCACCCACTAGCAACCCAAGAAATGCAAACTCATTGGAACCTTCCTCCCCACAATCAACCTCTAACAATACCACTAGCACTACCCAACCTCCCATTCTTCCCATCGAAGGAGAAATCCAATATCAACCCAATATTCATGCCATGGGAAATTCAACCTCACCGCAACCAGTCCCCACCTCAGGAGGATGATCTATTCGCCATGCAAGAAAATTACCCTCCAAACAACCCCATCCCAGTACAGAATCAGGAAGTCGAGAGAGAGGAACTAGACCTCCATCGACACGAGCTACCAGTAGAATTTGCAAGTCTAGGAGAGGTAAAAGTGCTACTATTCAGGGAACAACAGGACAATAAGTACATCTTCAGCTGTCCAATGGCACTGTACAAGTTCTTCATGGACATACATCCCCCCCAGGACCCAACAGTCGGCAAACATGCTGTAATCCTAGTGCCATGCCTGAGGAGAACCCCACCTCTCTCACCAGAGGAGGGGAGGAATGTTACCAGCCATCCAACGCCACAAATGAATAAGCCTGCTCGTATTATTCTGTGGAACGTGAGGAGCCAACAATGATACCTTTTGTATGAACTTTAGGGATTTAGTAGAAACTCACAGACCTTGCATGGTAACATTGCTAGAAACTAGCATGTCCTCGCATGCTTCTCTCCTGAACGACCATGATTTCACCCACATGATTGAAGTTCCTGCGGAGGGGCAAGCAGGAGGTATGGTTATCCTCTGGAACTCCAATAATGTCAATGTGCATAGCTTCAATAAAAGGGACCAAGTTATCCATGTTATGATTAAGGTAAAAACTACTAAAATAACTTGGCTATTTAACTCTATTTATGCTAGTACTTCTGTTATTAATAGAAATAATCTATGGAACCACCTAAAAGATATGTCTACTATTCACAAAGGCCCTTGGTTAATTGGTGGAGATTTTAACGACGTCCTTATGGACAATGATAAGTTAGGTGGCCGACCTATAAACCTAGAAGATCATCACTCCTTTGGAAATACATTAGCCATTGTAATCTCATTGATCTTGGTTACAAGGGATGTAAGTTCACATGGTCAAATCATAGGAAAAGATCTAGGGGCTTGATCATGGAACTTTTGGATCGTATTTTTGTTAATGATAATTGGTTAAATATTTTTCCTACTGCTTTTGTTACCCATCTTCCTAAAACCTACTCAGACCATAATCCCTTTCTCTTAACTCTCTCAAGCAGTAATCTTAATAATGGCCCTAGACCTTTTCGACTTGAATCCTTTTGGTGCAACCACCCCGACTTCATTAACGTTATCAACTCCAGTTGGTCAAACAACTTAATTATTGCCTCACGTAACTTCCAAAAGAACATATTGGAATGGAAGAATGCTACTTTTGGAGACATTCTCAAAAAGAAAAGGACTATTCTAGCTATATTAAGTGGCATCCAAGCCTCTAGCCACTATCACACTAGCACCTTTCTTCAGAACTTAGAAGAAAACCTCAAAATGGATTATAATGGCATTTTAAAAATGGAAGAGGATTACTGGAAAATTAGATCTAGGGTTGCTTGGATAAATTACGGTGATGCCAACACTAAATTCTTCCACATCAGTGCCTCAAACCGAAAACGTCAAAACCAAATAGTCTTCTTTAAAGACGATCATGGGAATTGTTTCGACAATCCAGAAGCTATCTTTAAGCATACTACCTCTTTTTTCCAAAATCTTTTCACTACCTCTATGACTTCCACAAACTGGAAACTCATCAAGACTAACCCCACCAATTTCTCCAACCTTAACCTTTCCTCATTAGATAAACCTCTACTAAATATTGAAATCACAAATGCACTCTATTCATTCAAACCCTTGAAAGCCTCTGGACCGGATGGTCTACATCCATTCTTTTTTCAAAAATACTAGCATTTAGTTAGACCCTCAGTAATTTCTTGTTGCCATAAGGTTTTTAAAGATTGATCTATCCCACACCCCCTAAATAATACTTATATCTGTCTCATTCCAAAACTCCCTAATGCCAATAATTTTAAGAACTTCCGGCCTATAGGACTTTGCAGTATCATCTATAAAATCATTACCAAGATAATTGCCAATCGAATAAGACCCTTCCTATTAACCCTCATTAGCCCTTATCAAGCTAGCTTCATGAAAAATCGCAGGGCAAGTGATAATGCTACCATTATCCAAGAGGTTATTCACTCTATCAATAAAAAAAAGGTAAGATTGGCAACATGGTCATTAAGATTGACCTTGAAAAGGCATTTGACATAATCGAGTGGTCTTTTGTTTATCAAACGCTTCATTACTTTAAATTTCTTCATAATATTACCACACTCATTATGTCTTGCATCACCACTAGCCAAATTTCTATCCTAATCAATGGGCAGAAAACAAATTATTTTTGCCCTAGTAGAGGAATCCGCCAGGGGGATCCCATGTCTCTCTATATATTCATTCTCTACATGGAAATGCTCTCATGTTGCATTGATAACTTAGTCGATACCCACCTTTGGGACCCCATTAAGATAACCCCTCATGGTCCTTTTATCTCCCATCTTTTTTTGCAGATGACTTAACCCTAATGGGTAAAGTCACTAGGAGAAATTGTTCCACTATCCTTAACTGTCTCACTAATTTCTGCGATCTCTCGTGCCAAAAAATCAACTATACAAAATCTTGGGTATACTTCTCTACTAACTGCTCCAAAAGAGATATTGCTTTTACCTCAACTTACCTAGGCATCAAAAGCACCACAACATTTGGAAAATATCTAGGATTCCCTATTCACAACCACCATCCGGAAAATAGGGACTTCTACTTCATTTTAGATAAATTACGATCTAAGCTAGCCAGCTGGAAAACAATTTTTTTAAATATTGTTGGGCGCACTACCCTCGCTAAACCTACCTTAGCCAGCATTCCTAATTACGTCATGCAAATCACCTTGTTACCTAGAAAAATCATTGTGTTTATTGATAGAATCATTAGAAACTTCATTTGGGGCACAACTTACACTAAGAAAAACTACACCTCTTAAATTGGAACACTATTACCTGTGATAAATCAATCGGGGGATTGGGTATTAAGCAAGCCCGTACTAAAAACAAAACTCTCCTTACAAGTCGAGCTTGGAGATTTTTAAATAACCCAACATCCCCGTGGGAAAATATGATTATTAATAAATATATCAACAAAAATCTTAAACACCCATCCTTCATTTGGAAAAGTCTCAAAATTGGATGGGCTATTTGTGCAAAAGGAATAGCCTGGTCTATTGGCCCCAACTCCAACATAGACATTTGGAGCTATAGTTGGATTCCTAACTGCCCACCTCTTCGTCAAATCCTTATAGGACCTTTAAATGAAGGTGATCTCCTCCTTACTCCAAAGGATCTCTACCTAAATAACTCTTAGGCCCTTGATAAAATACCTTTGACATCCCCACCTCTATAGTCAACAAGATCAATTCCATCATAATCCCTCAAAGAAATCTCCATGATAAAATCTATTGGATTCGAACTACCAATGGAATCTTCTCCACTAAATCTTGTTAGAACCTCCTTAATGATCCTTCCACTACCCCCAACAGGGAAAAACTTTGAATGGGTGTGGTCCCTTAACTGCCCCAATAAAATAAAATTCTTCATATGGCTCTATTACCACAACAAATTTCCTACCAGGAAATACTTATACTCTATTGGCATAAATATCGACCCAACCTGTACTTGTCGCAAAAAAGAAGAGAGCAAACATATTTTTCTTCACTGTGATACGGCAAAAAAAATTCGGGTTTACCCTATTAAAAACCCCTACTCCTACAGTCTCCATCTCCACCACCAACGATCACTGGCCTATCACTCTTAAAACTTGGAACCCCCTAATCCATAGTTGCTCAAATCTGCTTCCCAGCATCATCAAATGGGAAGATTTTTTTCCCTTCATAATGTGGATTCTTTGGCTTACTAGGAATAATAACAGCATTAATAATACAAACTTACCTCTCAAAACCTCCTTAGTAATGAATCATACCATAGAATATCGGCTCTATTCTAAAAAAATAACTTATATTACTAGGACTGTTTCAACTAATGTTTCTTGGCATGCCCCCCAACAGGTTGGTACAAACTTAACACTTATGGTACTTTTAGAAGTACTAGTGATTTCTCAGGTATCAAAAGATTGATCAGGAATGCCAATTCTATATGGATCCATGGATTCATGAAATCAGTACATGCAGATTCATCACTACACGCTGAACTACTAGGACTACACCAAGGGTTGAGCTACGCAGCCACAAATAATCTTATGCCGATAGAAGTGGAAACTATTCCACTGATGTTATACACTGTCTTGAAAAAGGACACATAACTTACAATAATACTATTTTTGACTACAGATGACTAATGAACAATATGGGACAAGCAACCCTCAGGCATAGTTGCAGGGAAGGAAATGCAACAGCTCATATTTTGGCAAAAGAAGGATCAAAGCAGCCTATCATGAACAACCTAGTTTGCTATCATAAACCTCCCATTGTTGTCAAGTCCAGGATGCTGGGGGACATGAATGGTGAAGTAATAGTTCGCAATATGTCTCTTGCTGTTTGTAACAAGCTAGCTGCTTTAGGAAATATTGATGCAATGTTAAGCATCTCGGGCAATGCCCCTATGGCTTGTAATGACCTTATCCGTAATTAGTATTAAATAAAATCTTCTGTCTTCAAAAATAAAATCTAAACCTGTATTGACAGCTATTAGAGCAAGTTTTAATGGAGCGGAACCGCTACTTTTTAATAAGTTTCTTATTAGGCAATTACATGTATAACACTATGATAAATATTTATAGTTTTACCAAATAAAAATGATAAATAACCTCCAAATGCAATCACAATTTAAACTAGTTGGTAGTGTTAAAATTCTTTTCATTATCAGGTATATAAAACTGATATCCTTCTTCATTTACCATCATCCATATGGTAAAAGTAGAATCACATAAGTACCATAAGATGTTTCCACAATTTAAGAGGGCAGGAGATAATTTGGGAGTTTTACACGAATAGCCGATTAGATTTATAGTTTATTTTTCTAACCGGTATATATAAATTATATATTGTTTATACATCGTTATACACATATTACATATGAATTATACATATATTATACATCGGTCGACTATTAGTTGAACGACTTTTTAGGCTAATTTGACAGATTTTTGAACTATATGGGTATTCAGCTCACCTGATCCAGATGGATAATACCTTCAAAGATCGTTTTCAAAGCCCAATAGTCAAAAATTGTTAATCTACCATAGATGCAGAGAACTTGAGCTTTCCTCCATTGTAGAGAATGAGCTCAAGGTAAAGTCGCTGAATAGTAGAGAGAGAAATTTTCATCTGATTGAAAAATAGAATGTTCAATCTTTACAAAACAACCACCTCTACTTCTATATATACATCTAAATAATATTGGCTATCTTTGTAATAATGGCTAAGACTACAATAACTTTACAATTTGTTAATACAAGTAACTAAAGTAGTTGGGCCTCATGTTGGATCTGGCTCAATTGTAAGTGGGTCGTGTGTATTTGAACAGTCCAAGTCAACACCCCCCTCAAGATGGGGGGTGAATGAACACCCAGCTTGCATAAGAGCTTCAGATGCTGAGCACCAGAAAGAGGTTTGGTCAGGATGTCAGCCAGCTGAGAGGCAGTAGAAATGTATTAAAGAGAGATAAGACCAGATGCAAGTTGCTCCCTGACAAAGTGGCAATCGATCTCAATGTGTTTGGTACGTTCATGAGAAACAGGGTTCCGAGCAATGCTAATAGCAGCGTGGTTGTCACAGTTGATAGGAACAGGATCAGTGATAGAAAGACCTAAGCCACTCAACAATTGGACTAGCCAAGCAATTTCAGCCACAGTTTTCCTCAAAGCTCTATATTCCACTTCAGCAGAAGATAAGGAAACAGTAGGTTTTTTCTTGGATTTCCAAGAAATAGGACTACCACCCAAAGTAATGAAGAAACCAGTGACAGATCTTCTTGAAGGGGGGCAGGTAGCCCAGTCAGAATTAGAGTAAGCAACCAGGGAGAGGTCCATTTTATTATTCAGCAAAATGTCTTTAGCAGGATCCTTAACCAAGTATCTCAGGACATGTAAAGCAGCATGTAAATGACCAGTTCTAGGAGCATTCAAGAATTGGCTGAGGTCATGTACAGAAAATGATATATCAGGTCGAGTGTGTTGGAGGAAGTTTAATTTTCCAACAAGTCTTCTATAATGAGTAGGATCAGACAACAGTGTACCGGAGTCAGGAGTGAGTTTGAGGTTTAGCTCCAAAGGTGCCACAACTGGAGAGGCGGATGAGCAATGAAACTCAGCCAATAGATCCTTGGTAAATTTATGTTGACTCACAAGAAACCCCTGAGGAAATCTGAAGATTTCCAGCCCTAGAAAATAGTGGACATCACCCAAGTCTTTGATTTTGAATTGGAGATCCAGGAAGGATTTGAGAGAATCCATTTCAGAAGTATCATCACCAGCCAATAAAATATCATCCACGTACAGAAGTAGATGTAGACTTGGTAAAAAGGGAATAATCATTTAGACTTGATCTGTGACCTCTTGACAGTAGTGCATCAGATAGTTTGGAAAACCATTGTCCAGAGGCCTGTTTAAGGCCATATAAAGACTTTCTAAGCTTGCACACTATGGGAGAACCATAAGTAGAAAAAACAGAAAAAATTGTGAGCCCATGTGGAACCTTCATGTAGACCTCCTCAGACAAATCCCCATGGAGAAAATCATTGTTTACATCAAGCTGATAAATAAGCCAAGATTTCTTAGAAGCCAAAGCAAGAAGGCATTTGATTGTGGTGAACTTTACAACAGGTGAGAAAGTTTCAGTATAATCAATCCCAACCTTCTGGGTGTCACCTCTAATCACTAGTCTAGCTTTCTACCTCTCAATACTACCATCAGACTTTTGTTTGATTTTGTACACCCATTTGCAAGGGATGACATTCTTGCCAGGAGGCAAGGGAACTAAATCCCATTTATGGTTGGCCTCCAAAGCCTGAAAATCTTTAATCATGGCTTCCTTCCAAGCTGGGTTGGAAACAGCCTGCTGATAGTATAATGGCTCAAGAAGAGAAGGCTCATTGCAGGTAGGGACAGAAGTAGTGCATGGAGCAGAATAACAAACATAATATTGGAGATGAACAGGAGGTTGAGAGGTTCTAGAGGACCTCCTAAGTGAAGGAACGGGGAGAGGATCATGTGAGGGAAGAGATGATTGAGTAGAAGGAGAAGAGGCAGGAATAAGAGAGGAGGAAGAAGAAGGAGGAGAATAAGAGAATGAAGGAAAATTGTCAGGGAAAATAGAAGAAGAAGGGAAGAAAGTAGAAGGATGAGGGGTGGAAGGAAAGATGTGTTCAACAAAATAAACATCTCTGGAGTACATGATAGACTTGTTCAGGAGTTTATAGCCTTTCTTTCCAAAGGCATATACCAGGAAAACACAAGTAATAACCCTAGGTTGGAGTTTGTCTCTGTGAGGAGGAGGGATAGTAGCATAAGACAAGCATCCAAAGGATCTAACATGAGTATAGGTAGGAGGTTCACCATGTAATACCTCATAGGGAGTCTTATTAGATAAAAAATAAGAAGAGAATCTGTTGATCAAGTAAGTAGCAGTGAGAACACATTCACCCCAAAATTTGGTAGGTGACTTGGACTGAAAAAAAAGAGCCCTTGAAGTTTCTAAAAGATGGTTGTGCTTCCTTTCTACTATCCCATTTTGTTGTGGAGTATGTGGGCGGGATGTTTGATGGGAAATTCCAAGAGAAGTAATAAATTCTGCATGAGAATGGGCAGATCCCAACTCAAATGCATTACCAGTCTTGAGTGTTTGAACCTTGGCATGAAATTGGGTGGAAGCCATTGAAATAAAGGCTTTGATAACTGAAAAAGCATTGCTTTTACAAGATAACAAGTGAGTCCAAGTGACTCAAGTACAGTCATCTAAAATGGTTAAGAAGTATCTAAAACCATTATAAGTAGATGTATGGTAAGGACCCCAAAGATCAACATGTACAATTTGAAAAGGTTTGGTGGAGTGAGTGGAACTATCAGGAAAAGGTAACCTTTATTGTCTTGCCATTGGGAAAATAGAACAATTAAAGGATTGCTTGAAAGAAAATTTACAAGGTAAATGTGCAATAGAAAGCATTTTAACAAAAGGTAAATGACCCATTCTTTGATGCCAAAGAACATAATTTTTATTAATAGATGTAGAAGTACAACTAATGTGAGAAACACCAGGAGAAGAAACAGAAGAAGAACAAGGAGCACTATGTGTAACATCAGATGTAAAAGAAAGAGACTTAGGAAAAGAAACAGAAACATTATGTGGAGCAACACTACAAGAGACATCAGCATGAACAGTAGCAGTGAATGGAATCCTCAGAATGTAGAGTCCATGCTCAACTTTACCAATTTCCCGTGGCCTCTTCAGAGAAGGGCCCTATAAATGATAGGAAATAGAAGTAAAGAGAGCAAAACATGTGAGTTGTACAAGAAGTTGATGCACAGAAATCAAATTGTACTGGAATGATGGTACTAACAACACATTAGTAAGAGTAATATCAGGAAATAAATTGAGAGAACCAAAGGAAGTAACTTTGACTTTATACCCATTAGGTAAAGTTACTAGTGAAGGAGAAAGTAAGAGTTGTATATTATGTAATAGATGTTTATGTGGTGTCATGTGATTGGTAGCTCCATAATCTAAAATCCAAGAACCTAATTCTTCATGAGTAGCATGACATACAACGTAACCATAGAATCTACTGATAGGATTATGGTGCCAACCTGCAAAATTAGCATACACTTGATTTCCCGGAGAGGAGGTACTTTGAGCAGAAGATGAAAATTGAGCTTGCTGGAATAAGGACATCAGATGTGCATACTGCTCCTTAGAAAATCCATAAGGAGGGGCCTCTGCCTGAGATGATTCAGGTGGAGTAGAAGAGGGATCAAATGGATGAACTAATTGAGCACAAGCAACTGATTTCTTATTCTTGGTGAATTTGAAATCTTGAGGAAACCCATGGAGTTTATAACATTTGTCCACTATTTGCCCTGGCTTTTTGCAATACTTACAGAATACCCCATCTTTCTTCGAATCAAAATTAACTCTTTGAGTGTAAGATCTTGGATAGGCAGATTGAGAGGAGCTAGGATTAGAAACTGAATTTGCAATGGAAGAAGTGGAATCAGGAAAAAAAGGAGATGAGTCAGAGTGGATTTCTCTCTGCTTCTCATCTCTGATAAGAATAGAAGAGGCCTTCTTAACAGATGGCATAGGACTCATCATGAGAATATTACTTTTAACAGTGTAATAGGTTTCATTCAGCCCAGAGAGAAATTGAATAAGTTTTTGTGCTTCTGTAAGATCACGCATGGCTCTACAAGTACAAGGTCTGCCCAAGGATAGAGAATTAATTTCATCCCAAAACCCTTTAAGCTTGGTGTAATATATGGAAATATCATAACTACCTTGAGTAGTAGAAGAAATAGCTCGTTGAAGACTCTAATACTGAGAGATATTGGCAACATTATATCTTTTAACAGATTGTTCCATGCCTCCTTAGCGGTCTTGTAATATAGTATTGTTTTAGCAATATTTGGTGAGAGTGCATTCATGATCCAAGCCTTAACCATATTGTTACATCTTAAACAGTGTGGATGAAGTGGAGAATTAGGATTGGGGACACTATAATTTCCATCAATTAACTTAATTTTATTCTTAGCAGAGAGCGAGATTAACATCCCTTCCTTCCACTCGCTGAACCTCACACCAGAAAAAGGAGCTGAAACTAACACAGTCCCCGGGGTGTCTGAAGGATGAAGATATAGGGGATGAAAGGGATCGAGAACAGTACTCGACTGACTACCGGCCAAATCGGAAGTAAATGATGACTCAGTAGCAACATGCATGTTGACACACAATTAACACTTCTTCAAGTACTTATGAAAGTAAAACAATTAATAGACAACAGTTAAAGAGAGATATCACCGAAATTGAGATTGATTTGCGGCGGAGAAACCCTAATTTTTGTAGACGAAATAGCTGAGTTCTGGAAATGCAATTCCCGGACCTCCGATACAGTTGTGAAGTCACAAATCTTCGGAACACACAATGCAAGAGCTCCGATTAAAAATCCCCAAATTTTCAAACCCGTCGGAATTAAGATGATACAAAGCAAGAAAAATTCAACGATGAAAAGGTAGAGGACGATTCAGACTTCCAGGACACGCTCCGATACCATGTTAATCCACCATAGAAGCAGAGAACTTGAGCTTTCCTCCATTGTAAAGAATGAGCTCAAGGTAAAGTCGGTGAATAATAGAGAGAAATTTTCATCTGATTGAAAAATAGAATGTTCAATCTGTACAAAACAGCCACCTCTACTTCATATATACATCTAAATAATATTGGCTATCTTTGTAATAAAGGTTAGGCTACAATAATTTTACAATTTGTTAATACAAGTAACTAAAGTAGTTGGGCCTCATGTTGGATCTGACTCAATTGTAAGTGGCCTGTGTGTGCTTGAACAGCCCAGGTCAACAAAAATGAACTATGAGGTCCAAACAAACACAAAATAGAATGACCAATTCCTGTTTTTAACGGCAAATAAACATGACAAACTATCCAGATCAATTGATGCTTATCTTTTCTGCAATTGGTAAGGAAAAGGCGAAAAGCCATCTTCTTTCTCATTACGTCTTTGATGAAAAGTAACTTGAGGTCTAATACTGTACTAGTAATTTAGGAATTTGGACTTATTGTCAATAATACTAGCTTTTAGAATCAGAATTGATGATATGATTTTGGGATCATTAAGTAGCCCATTACAATTCATAACTTTCGTGCTGCTGCTGTTGCTATTATTATTATTATTATTATTATTATTATTATTATTATTATTATTATTATTATTATTATTATTATTATTATTATTATTATTATTATTATTATTTTCTTTCGTTTTTTAGCGTATGCATCCAGCTTAAATACTGAATAAAGCCTGGAGCCTGGAGGGGTAGAACTAGAATTAACATTAATAATCTCTCTCTCTAAATAAATCCAAAAGAGTAGAGTATCACTTTAGTTTCACTCCATGTCAAGTGTCAGCACAACGAATAGTTCATAGCTAGCTAGCTTGAAAAAGATGATCGTATTTTCTTCGCTAAATGCAGATTCCCAGGAAACGACCTCCATTATAGTGAGTGTGAGTTATTTGTTGGACCTAAATCAATATAAAAGTCCATTCTTTATAAAGTGAGTAACATAAAGCATACGTGGAATCCTCACCACCACTACTTATTTAAAACGAAAATTTTAATACTTCATATACATTAAACTTCATATCTAATTTAACATTTTCATTAGACTGAATTGAATAGTCTTTTTGCTTTATGATAAGTTGAGTAGTTAGTTTAACCCCATTATTTCCTACCTTTCTTTCCAAGTGGTTGCGATGTTTATGAGGGAGAAAGTAGTGATGTTCTTTAACGGCGTACGTTTACATTGATCGATGCTTTTTCATCATTGATTATTTGTTTTTATGGTGGCACCTTCACTTTGGAGTTTGAGCGAAGGAACTCCTAACGAATGTATTAGAGTTCACTGAATATCCATATTACATTAAAATTACTGCTTAACATTTTGTTGACTTTCTTTACTGACTATTCGATTGAGTGAGTTTATCATTTTCAGAGATGTTATTTCTATTTCTTTATTAGTTGCGAATGGACAAATATACAGTAACCATAAGTATCTTTTTTCTTTGATCTTCCTTTTCTATAAGACATATTTAATTAAGATTGTTATTGTGCCTTTTTTGTGTCAATTGGACATAAATCAGAATTCACGGAAGCCTAGGTAGCCTTATAATTAAAGGTTTTGTGTTTCATTGCTGGAGAGCAGACCATATGACATCATTGGATACACAACGAATCATGATATTTTCTTTGAGCATCTAATAATGAATAAGACGGATTAATTTAATTGACTAGGTTGTGTGTAGAAGGTAGTGGATCTTGAAACAAGTACTAGTAATTTCTACTTTTATCACTTCACAAAACTGTTGTCTTTTTATTTCATGAAATGAATCTACTGTTTTATATCGATTAAGAGTAGAGAACCAAAGAATCAGTAATTATTTAAAGCAACAGCACTAGTACAAG
This sequence comes from Nicotiana paniculata, assembly GCA_005239505.1. Taxonomy (NCBI): domain Eukaryota; kingdom Viridiplantae; phylum Streptophyta; class Magnoliopsida; order Solanales; family Solanaceae; genus Nicotiana; species Nicotiana paniculata. The sequence goes on along the minus strand of ML330044.1, from coordinate 49,063 downwards.
GAAGATAACTATTTCCATAGTTAAATGTGATGTCCATAGTCGAGGACGGGCTGATGAGGGCGGCTCAAGCAAGACTGGCATACTTCTAGGTTGGTGTAATGACTCGATCGATCGTTTTGAGAATTAACGTTATGTTCGATGGCTTAAGGTCTCAAGCATCTTCGTATTGTGTATCATGACTTGCATGTGTATCCGGGTTCGGTTTTCGAATGATTCGGGGTTGATTTGGAAGAGTTATTCTTGTTTTAGAAGCTTAAGTGACAAAAGATGACCGGAGTTTGACTTTTGTGTTGACGACTCGGGAATGGTATTTTGATGATTCCAATAGCTCCGTATGGTGATTTAGGACTTAGGTGTATGTCCGGATTTGGAGGTCCGTAGGTTGGTTTGATGTATTTTGGTGAAAGCTGAAATGGCGGAGGTGAAAGTTGAAAAGTCGGAATCATAGCAAAAAGAATCGTTGAATTTGGACATTATATGAGAAAGTTATGCTCGTTTCAATGTCGGAGAAGAGAGCTGGTTCCAGTGCTTTGCAGATGCGAAGTTGGTCCGCATCTGCAACCCCGCAGGTACAAAAAATGGTTCACAAAAGCGCAAATGACAGCTAAAAATGCGCAGGTGCGGCCTTTTGGGTGCAAAAGCGAAAATGCTAGTTTATAAACAAATCAAACTGCGCTCTTTTGGTATTTTGAGCATATCTTGAGTTCTGGAGCACCGATTGATGTGCTTATTGCAGCGTTCTTCTCGTATTTTCGTGGGGGTCAATATCTAATCTTAATTTTTGTATTTTAACATGATTTTAGTAGTTCATTTGTGAACTAATCCATATTTTGATTAGAGAATTGGGGATTTTTATCAAAACTTTTCTAAAGTGAATAATTGGGTTTCTAACATCGACTCGGAGTCGGAATTGGATGAAATTAGTATGGTTGGACTCGTAATTGAATGATTGATCGGATTTTGTAAACTTTTTCGGGATTCTGAGGTGCGAGCCCCGGGTTGACTTTTTGGATTGACTTTTAGTTTTCATTAAAGATCGAAGGTTTATTATTCAGAGTTGTTTCCTATGATTTTTATTTATAATATTAAGTTATTCTTGATGGATTTGAGCCGTCCGGAGATTTATTTCACACCAGAAGGTCATTTTAGAGTATCGTTTTAGCTTCTTTGAGGTAAGTATCTCGCCTAACTTTGTGTAGGGGAACTACCCCTTAGGATTCAAGTCGATTGTGCTATTTGTGTCATGAAAAAGCCGTGTTCGCGAGCTGACGAGTACGTACTCGGGCTTATCTGTGAAAATTACCGGTTTAGACTCTTAGGCTTCTTTCATGTATTCATTTAGAATAGTTAGCACATGTTGTGTATTTTTTTCGTCATGTCTCTTATCACATGCTTTATTTGAAGTTGTCATTACATGTCACATTCTTTACTTGTCGAGTTTGCTCCTATATACTTTATATGAAGTACCAAACATGCTTTATATCACATGGCTATTACACGGAGTGATACAGGTGGCTATCGAAGAGATAAGGGTGGTAATATCAGGGATGATGAGTGATGGTTTGGAGACATTATGTTGGTGATTTTCGTGTGATGGTGTGCTTTTCCTTGTTTTTGTCATATACCTTACATGATTGCCTTGTTGTTTCGATGAGCTATTTGATGTCTTTGATATTACTTGTTGACTTGGGCTATAGTAGTACACTCGCACAATCATACACCATAGCATGCCACTTATATTGGCTCAGGAGTATGAATTTGACATTTATTGATCATGCCCATGTGTTCTTGTATTATATGTTTCCATGTCGATATTGAGTTTGTGACCATGTCGGGTGGATTGTGATTGTGAGCCTGTGATCATACATGCGGATTGTGATTGTGAGCCTGCGATCATGTCGGGCGGATTGTGATTGCGAGCATGTGACCATGCCGGGCGGATTGTGAATGTGAGACTGTGATCATACCGGGCGGATTGAGATATTGGCACATGAGTAGTCCGTTCAGTTGTGATTTGAGATGTGGGCATGAGGTTCCGTGAGCACATGATGGTGGATTGAGACCCGTGACTTGTGACTATGAGATGAGGTATCACAAGGTGATTTAGTAGTGAATCTTGTGTTAGCACGACTTGATTAATTGACTATCCTTTGTGTTCCTTATTAGGTTTCAATGATACTTCTCGGTGTCCTTGTTGCTTTATTGTTTATATCACATGTTTATTTTGTTGTCATTTACTGATTTTTTCTTTCCAATATTAGCTTTATACTTGTATATTGCACATGTTACTTTGTCTAATGAGTGTCTTGACTTGTACCTCGGCACTACTACACCTAGGTTAGTCTTTATACTTACTTGGTACCATCTGTGGTGTCCTCATAATACACTTATGCACCTTTTTGTGCAGATCTAGGTACTTCGCATTCTGTGGATTGTTAGATAGCGGATCAGTTATTGTTATGGAGACTTTAAGGTATACCTGTCGTCGCGTTTGCAGGCCTCAGAGTCACCTTCGGAAGTTATTTTTGTACATTTTATTTCTATTCCGGAATAGTTGTACTTAGAGATTTTCTGGCGAACTCAGTAGAGCTTATGTCTTGTGCTACCGGTTTTGGGATTGTTGGCTTTATATAGAAATTTTGATTTCATATTTAATAGTTGGTTGAATTTTTCCATTTATTCAGTAAGTGTTAGGTTTTCCACTCTTAAAGACTAGGTGTCATCTCGTCATCCTACAGAGGAAAATTAGGGTCGTGACAAGTTGGTATCAGAGCTCTAGGTTCATAGATGCTACGAGTCAAAAGCAAGTTTAGTAGAGTCTTGTGGATCGGTACGGAGACATCTATACTTATCTCCGAGAGGCTACAGAACTATAAGGAAAAATCTCCACTTCTTTCATTCTTGTTGTCAGGATTTGTTGAATTCAAAGTTTGACCCTTTATATCTCTATTTTCTCATATATGGTGAGGACACGCACCGGATCAGCTGAGCAAACAACCGTGCCCCTTGCTAGAGCCGTAAGAGGCCGGGGCCGAGAAGGAGCACACGGTGCAGCTAAAGTACCTATTAGAGCAGTAGTTGAGGAGCCGCCAATAGCTCCGGTTGGGGCACAGGCCTCAGAGGTGCTTGTTGTTACCCTCGGACTTTAGGAGACTTTTGTGTAGTTCCTGAGCATGTTTGGAACATTGGCTCATGTGGTATTGATCTCCATTGCACCAGCCTAATAGTTCTGTGGAACGAGTCAGAGAGCGAGTCCACAGATTTATTAAGGTGCTCAGTTATGGTCTTAAGCATGGCTCAGGAGTTGAAGACTGATACTCCATTTCATCAGGTTGTGTAGATTTCCAGGAGGTTATAGCGTATCGGGGGTGAGGAGAGGGAGGATAAAGAGACCAAGAGGTCTCGAGGTTCTAGAGGATTCAGTGGATTCTACTCTATAGCGATGACCCGTCATGGCGGAGGCTCGGGAAGTCGGCCAGTCCAGTCTGCACTTCAGATTACTCGTGGTGTTCCAGTTAGTCGGGGTACTCATATGGTGAAATCATCTTTTAGTGCGCCACCTGCACGGGGTTCCTATAGCAGTTATTCCAGTTATTTGGCATAGACTCAATACGAGCAGCCATGCCCGTAGAGGGGTTGTTATGAGTGTGGTGATAATAGGAACATCATGGGAGATTGTCCTAGACTTAGGAGAGGCAGATATCATTTGAGAAATTAGGCTATGGGATATACTCCATTTGTTACTCTACCTGCACAGCCAACTAGGGGTGGAGGACAGACAGGTAGAAGGCACCCTAGAGGAGGAGGCCCGACCCCTTGATATGATTTCCGTGGTATGGCTGAGGTCGTTGTACCAGATGATGTTGTTACAAGTATGGTTTCGATTGTTATAGAGGAGAATATCTTATTTTTATTCAATTCAGCTTATGGGGGTGAGTCCTCCGATCTTTCTTCACATACATGTGAGTTTCATGATTTTGTACTCTGTTTATGTGTTTACCCTAGTTGGGAGATTCTTTATTTGTAGTCATGTCTATCGTTTTGTGTTGATTCACTATTGAGAGCTATGATACTAGAAGTGACTTTATGTTGCTCACTACGGTAGATTTTGATGTGATTTTTGGATGGTTTGGTTACGATTGTGATTTAGATGCTCCGCCAGTATGGGGAGTCTGTTACGTATTGTGATTATGTTTGCAGAATTGAGTTAGTGGATGTTTTCAATTGGTGTGATGTGTATTCTACTTGTGATTCATAGTAGAGGATGGGATCCTCACATGTTCATGTGGTTTGATGCGTTTGAACCGGGCTACATGCCACAGTGGAGTTATATTAGGATGAGATCCTTGTGATTAGTTCATGTGTTTTGATTCTTCTTGGTGGAATTGATTCGTAGCATGGTACTGATAAGGAGTTGTACATGTCGAGCTTGTTTGATAGTTGTCTCATGTGTTTCTCTTTGCATACTCAATCATATTCGCGTTGTGCTTATTAGGTTTTAGCTTGCGAGGTATGTGCCTAGGTGGCGTTAGATTTGACTTGTTGATTTGAGTGAATGTTCATGAGATCTTCATGTTTCTTGCATCATCGTCAGTGTTGTGAAGGTTTGGAATAGGGTTCTAGCTAATATGAGATTAATTGCATGTGCTGAATTTGATTATGGGCAGCTATGGTGATCAGAGATGTTATTATGGGCATATGTGTGATGTGTTAAGTCGTGTGGTTGTAACTCGTGGGTGTAGGAATGAGTTGTTGCAGTTGGTTGAGGTTGATATCGTGTGTTGATGTGGGAATCGATTCTTTAGGAAATGATCGGATGGTGAAAATTTGGTTCTAAGGTTTATTAGTGTGGGTAAAGTAATAATTTTCAATTGAGATGGTGTTTTCGGGCCTATGTGGATTGGGGTGACGTGGGATCACCCGTGAGTACATGTATAGTGAGTTGATGACGTCCACAACACAACTCAATAAGAGATATCATACGGTCGTATGCAATAATAATTACCCAACTATGATTCGGGGTTGAATCCACTAGGAGTTATAAGGGGCGTTAGGAGTATACATTTGAAACAAGCAAATGGGTTATCTAAGATTGAACTTCCACAACAAAGTTTTGTTTTCTACTTCTACTATTACTCTAATGAATTCAAGCTAAAGAGAATATATTAGAGATAAATGGTTTGAGGTTTTTCCAAATGGGTTAAAGGCCCAGGGTTGTGACCATAACCTAGGTGTTTGCCTAATGAGATATAGACGATAATACTTGTTTTGTTGATTGGGGTGTATTATAACTCTCAACTCTACATTACTCACTCAATACGTCTCGGTCAGAGAGTAATTTTCCCAATTTGGCTTTCTGAAGTCCAAACGGGTATCAAACAAAATAGTTTATATGAGCTTAAGTCGGATTTTTACTATCTCTAGTTTGAACCCTTTAATTGGTTAATCAATCTCTTAATTGACCCAATTCCGTGTTAGCTAAGTTGTCCTAGACTAGGTCTCTCTTTCTGAAGTAGAAACTAAGTCAAATAGGCATGAATCAATGTTTGCAACCATTAATTCTAAAATTGACGTATGAGCTAAGCTAAATAATCAACACGCAATCATAAACAAGCATTAAATTAATCACCCATAAGATTTTTACAAACTAATATTGGGTCACAACCCTAGTAAAAATCTAGCTACTCATAATGGGTATTGAAGAGAATAAAGAAGAAAATCTAATTAACCCAAAATTAAAAGATTAAAATGATAAAATCTAATGTTAATACACCAAAATAATGTAAAACTTCTTAAAGTAGTAAAAAGAAATGGCTACAACAGCTTTTAATGTTCAAACCAGTGTTTTAAAAGGCGTGGGCGTAAGGCGAGGCATTTTACATATGCATTAGCAAGGCGTAAGTCCCGAGGCACGAGCATAAGCCCCATAGGTATTTAAATTTTAATATTTTATAAAATAATATAATTGCAATAAATAGTTATAAACAAGTAAAATTGCATAAAAATTNAGAAGTCCTTTAGACATAACTTTTCCTGGAGATAATTGCTTTTCAGCTATACTTTTAAATATATATATATATATATATATATATATATATATATATATATATATATAAAATCTATCCCCACCAAAAACTAGTCAAAATAATCTATTATACGCTACTTAGAAGAACAAGTAAATTGAGTCGAAAAGACTAAAATTTTTTACATGGAGGACCAAAAAGGATGACTAACCTGCAGTTTGAACTTTGAACTTATGCTATGAAGGAGAATGGAGTTCTCTTTGTATTTGTAAAAAAAAATTGAATATTCATTGCTTTTGGGAGATATTAGCAAACTAGTGGACAATATAAAGAATTGGGAAAGACCATGAATTAGGGCTTCAACCAATAAAAAGGGTCTTGATTTTTAAATTTAATGCATTTCAGTTCCTTTTTAAAACTTTTGAGTAGTTACCAAGCTGAATTTTGAGAATTTGGGTATTATATGGACTTATTCAACAATTTTGTTTTAATTTGAAAAAGCCTCTAGGGCTTATGCTTCACTAAAAATATGCGCCTCAAACGCCTGGGCATTCGCCCCGAATTGCTGGGCATACGCCTCTTGAGACTTTCGCTCCACACTATCGCCTCGGGGTGTTTTTGGTGCGCCTCGCCCCGAAAACGCCTTTTAAAACATTGGCTCAAACTTGACCTAATTTTGTGGAACTTGTCTATTTAAACAAAGCACGTACAAAAATGCCCCTTGGGAGGTCTTGCGGCTGTATAATTCCATGTGCGGTCCACAGATTTCTTTAGTTGGTAGGAAGGAGGTTTCTGCGATCGCACATTTATGGACTGCGGCCGCGAGGCAAACTTCTATGGCCGCACAATTCTTGTGTGGTCCGCACTTCACAAAGGCTTCAGGACTTGGTCTTCTCACATATTCTCTGAACTTCGCATCTTTGTCAGTAAAAGCCGGTTCTGCAGTCGCACAATTCATGTGTAGTCTGCATATTGCTGAAAGTTATATTAAATTTTGCTTCATGGTTTGCGACCGTAGCTGAATTCTGCGGTCCACAATTTCTTCTGTGGCATTTTAGTAGACCAAACTTCCAGCATTACTGCAATTTTCATAATTTCATTAGTTTAAGAAACACAATTCAATACTTTCGGACTAAAAACAAAAGCTAAAAGGTGCTAATAAGTGTTCAAAATCCCCACTTATCAACTCTCCCAAACTTAAGTCTTTGCTCGTCCTCAAGCAAATAAACTAGTTCCCACCTCCAAAAGTTAAGAGTCATTTTAGTGAGTCAAAGGTAAGCAAACCACACATCAGTTGGACCAACAATTACCCACACTACTCATGTATTATCAACAAGGCGACAAGTTAAACATTCATGCACATATATTTCTAATGTGACATTTGAGCTTCAAGAATGAACTTTACTCATCAAAGACTCTTGCTCTATCATGTAGGTCATGGTGGACTCCAATCTCTTCCTCCTATACTTTCCATTTTCCTAGCTCACTTATGAAATTTAGCACTCAATCCAAAGATTTATGAAAGGTTCACCCATATATCTCAAGAGAATGTCACAAGTACAGCTTCAAGTACCATAGGTTTTCCCCTCATGTAGATCGCCACTAATGTAAGCTCACTCGGTTTGAATCAAAGTATTACTTATTTCAGAATGTAATGAAGGCTTTGGGTTTAGGGTAGGATAATGTATGTGTAAGTGGTTACACCTTTCCTTAAGCACTCCATCTTTCGCTTCTCGGCCCACACTTTGCCAATTCTTAGAGGTACTTTCTTTTCATTGGGGACTAGAGAAACTTAGCATCACTCTTTCTTAATCATTTCATTATTTTTCTCCATTTTTGATTTCTACATGTTTGGGATCATTACCTCTTTTTGAATCCATTCAACCCTTCCACTTATTCACTTTTTGCAGTTTTCTTTTTGCTCTTTTATTTTCTTGTCTTCTCTTCTCATAGAGATCATTTCTTTTCTCTTTTTGTTCCTTGCTACCTTTTTCAAGTTCCTCATCTCTCCCCCAAACTTACATTTTAAGCCATTTATTTCATAAAAGTGTTAATGAAAGATCGGGTGCTAAGAGAGGGTCACGACAAAACGAATAAAGGCTTGTAACATGGTTATCAAATGAGAAAGGCTAGAGGCTCAAAGGGGTTGAATAGGGATAATGACATCGGATGGCAATAGAAAACTCAAACGGGCCAAGGAGATCCTACAATCACATTTCAAATCAATCAAAAAATAGGATTTTTCCTTGAAACACATTCGGGGTAAGTTCTAGACCCTTCGCACGGATACTTGGACTAGGAACAATTCATCTCACCCCTCATGCAACCGGATTGTAAAAGAGGACAGAGTCGAGGGCCCACATCGACCACATTTATGTTTAAAGATCACTATGGTCCAATTAAACCATTCGATGATTGACAAAGTCAATACAAGAGTCACAAAGTCACTAACTGGAGCTATTTCTTTCAAAAACCTTGTTTCTAACCATAAGCGTGCAGATCAGTGTGTTGGTGCCAATTGAAGCATGGTTGACTCTTCGAGCATGACTTAATTAAGTTTATTTATTTATTACTACTACTATTATTACCTAAACATAAAACTGGACTCATTCCCTTAAGAAGGTTGTCACGCCATCCATCATTAGGAGAAGTCACCCGGTTCACACAAAAACTACCTTTGGAAAGAACCGTGGCATTAAGAAAACCAAAGTCTTATTAACTACTAAAGTATAAAAATAATCCAATAATCAAAAACAAAGATAAAGAAGCTAATGAACAAAACAACTAAGGATGGAATGAATATACATAGTAAGAGAGACAGGATATATACATGCAAATAGGAAAAGAGAGAATATCATCAAATTATTACAGGTCAAATGTATCAAAGTACCAAATGTATCAAATAAACTCCATCCTCACCCCCCAAATAAAACTATACATTGTCCTCAATGCTTAGAAAAATAAGAGCAAAAGATAGAAGAGTGAAGAAAACTTCCTATGGATCCTTGGACACCTCTGTGTCCTCAGCAATGTCATCACCCTCAGGATTAACCAACTGAATCTCATCATCCTCAACTCTAGGTGTAGCTGGATTGGTGAATATCTACTCACTGCCTCAGCAGTGTCGTCGGCAAGGTCTGGCTCTTCAGACTAGCCAGCTGGTGCCACTGGTGCAGATGGTGCTGCAGGATCTAGGGCGTGATGGTGTGGTCAAGGAGCATGTCAAAGGGGAGATCTCAAGCTCTAGAAAGCCTGATCACCTGTCTCTGGAGCTTGTCCACTGAATTTTCGCTGGCCTGGGACATTCTCATCTTATTTACTTCCTTTCCCAGCTCTTCAATCACCGGCCCATTTTGTACCTAGGTGTCCATAATAGTATTCTGGCTCTCCAGAATTTTCTTTAACGTCACCTCAAGGTCAGAAGGAACCTGTTATGCCTATGAGGTGGACAGTAGCGCAACAGTACTGGACAAATCAGACAGCTTTACAGTGGCTATCTGCATCCAAATGTTGAGACTCGCTAATGTTTGGGAGACGCACAGTGCTGATAGTGGATGAGGAGGCATGGGAACTGGCTTCAAAGTAGAGGTGGGAGCTGTGGTAGGATCTGCATTATGGGTTGGGGAGGAGGACAGAGGCATATCTGCTGCACTGGAGGAAGGCTCAGCTGAAGTGGATGGAACATCAACTACCTCAGGTGCCATAGCTGGCTCATCAGACTCGCCCGCGGTGGTAGGATGATGAACTTTCTTCATCGGATTGTTCGCATCCATCAATAATTCCAAGTAAAAGGCTTCTTCAGCCTCACCGTTGTGTCATAATCCTTCGGCTCTACCCTTGCATCTGTGAGATATTCTGTAATAGTGTTGGGATACGGGTATGACGATTCACCTTGCCGAGCAATCACTGAGATGTTGAATGACATCACGACACTCACATTGATAGGGTACTCGGCCATAATAGAAGAAACCATAACTACCCGAGGAATTGAAAGGTGAGTATCATTTTGGCTTGGGTCTAGTCAACTGCAGACAAAGGTTTGCCACCCCTTCGCCTAAAAACTCAGAGTGTTCCGGTGGATAGGTACCCCCAGCGGCAATACATGGAAATGGTGGCCCTAGTGCTGCTAGAATCTCTGATAACCAAGGTCAGACTGCGTCTCCTAGTTCACACTTCTCCAAATACTCCTTCGGCTCAACATCATTGAAACCCAAGTACGTGTTAAGTGTATGCTGATCAAACCTTACTTTGAGGTTATGCAATTTGGTCACCTTTGCCCCCTTTTTGATATGCGCCATATTGGCGTAGAATTCCCGGACAAGGTACTCTTTTGCATCTACTACACTCTGAGTGAACCACATCCACTCTTTGCACTCCCTTAATTGCCTCAAAACGGCTGGATTGTACTTCTCTAAATATTTCAATAGAAACTGTCGCTCAAGGGTTAGCGACCTCGTTGGCCACCAGGTACAAAAGCTGGTGAAGGCATCCAAGCTAACAAATTGGTCCTCCCAAACCTCTTTCTTCTTCAAACTTTAAAGGCCGACAGCTGCAGCATCTCCCCCTCTGCCATCATTAGGGATATCTTGAACTGGTGCATCCTACACATCAAGGACTGGTGTAGCCGATGGCTTAGAAGCTTGATTAGCACTCTCGGACCCTTTATAAGTGCTATGAGATAGGTATGGATCGTCCCTAAGCTGGTATCTTTCTTTAGATGTGTCATCGCGTCCTTTAGATTGAACCATTATCTGTATTAAGTAAAGGAAATTATTTGTTGCAGTTCAATGTTCAGACATACACAGGAGATATGCAAGTAAGCTATAAACTAGAAGACACAGTGAGGGTACATAGTTAGAACATGCTTGTAGGGAAATTATCTGCGATCCGTGCAATTTTTCTCGCGCCCGCAGACGAGGACTTGTGGACCGCATGATTTTGTTGTGCAGCCGCAAAAGTGAAGTGCGGTCTACACAATTTCACTTGCGGCCACATCTCTGAAACCCAAAAAATTCTAGCTCTCTGATGATAGAAAAATGGTTTATGTGCGGCCGCAACATGATTTCTGCGGTCCGCACAATTAGAAATTTGGCCGCACATTGGGGTCAAAAAGTATGGACTCTCTGATGACAGTAAATGGACTGTTCTACGGTCGTGATGATAATTTTGCGGTCCGCACATTTTAACTCATGGCCACAGGATGAGTTCTTCACTATCTTGCCTTAAATTCCACGTATGCGTACCGCACAAATTTAAGTGCGGGCGCAAAATTCAGAAGTTACGTACAAGTCAATTTTTTCTATCTAGGTTTTGCAATTTTGTGCACAATTTGACATGGCGAGATCATAGAAGCATTAAATATGTTGACCCAGTTCCCTGACGAGTGCAAAACACACACTTAAATTCTCCTCGCTAATAAAATATAGTATAGTATAATATCGTATCCACAGGGATTGGATTTAAACAGTATTCTTGTTGTTTCTAGCTTGATTGCTATCCAATATGATTAACACTTGAGATTTCTATCATTTCTAACTAAAGTTAACTAAGAGTCTAAAGCTATTTACTAATGACAATCGAAACAAAGATAAGCAAGGAAGTTATCAGTGGGAGAAAATAGGGGTTAATAGAATAGGTTCAAGATAATTGGTTGGGATCTAACTCTAGATAATTCACTTCTAATTTTCAAGCGATTCTCTCGAATTCACTCACTTATAAGTTCAAGCATTCAGCAAAAACTCCTCTACCGATTAAGTCTTAACCTCCCGAGATGAACCAATTTAAGAACGTGAAAATATAAAAAAAATGCATAGTGAATTGGTCTTTAGGAGAACCTCTCTTGATTATTCTCCTAACTAGGTTTAATAAATGATTCAACTAGCCTCTTTCGATTACTAAGAAGAATTAATGAACTCAACTAACAATATAATGCAAAGATATCACAAGTTATGCCTCTGTCGATTGCATGAACAAGTGAATATAGATGCAACAATTAAATCATCCAAAAATTCTTCAATACATAAAACTAGAGTTATAATACACAAACAATCATCAACACACCAAATACATTAAACCCTAAAGGTAACTACTACATAGATATGGAGCAATTCATCACAAATAAAGTAAAGTAGAGGAAAACATAAATTCAATCCAAACTCGCGTCTTGAGCAAGGAAGGAATGACGAAATCCTTGTGCTCGTGTTCTTCAACTCCTCCTTATTCTCCTTAGGTCGAATATGTATCAAAAGTCCAGAAAATATGTTTTTCCATGTATTTATACCAAGTAGGGTCGGGCCCAGACAAAGTCACCTTTTGTAAGTCGAAATAGGACATTTACTCTGTAAAAATTGCACAGGCGCGCTGCATGGGACAACGCACCATGAGGGGCTTTAGTGGGGAAATCCAGAGAGCTAATTTCTGACATGCAGCAAAGGATTACACAAGCGGGGTTCCCCACGCGTCGTGGTAGTGGGAAATTCTCATAGTACGGACCAAACTTTGATTTTTGACGTCCAGACTTGGTCCACGACCCCCGAACACGATCTCGCCTTGATCCTTTGGGATTTTACTCATACTTCAAAGCTCCAAATCACTCAAATTCATCTCACGACATCTACATAGCTCGGAATCACTTGTACAAGGCATAAAACACAAAATAAGTACAAAACACTACCAATTAAATCTCAAACACAAATAAAGTGTAGTAAATTAGAGTGCAATAAATGACTAAAATACGCAATTATAGACTACCATCAACACCCCACACTTAAGAAATTTCTTGTCCTCGAGCAATCAAACCACACTTTATATAACCACGACATTTTTCAACAACTCTCATAACTCATCACACCAAGAATATTTAAAACAAACTAAGTACAATACCGTAACATCCTAGCCTTAAAGTTTGACTCAAAAGCACCACGCATTATTTATACCCTGCTCACTTACTATAACACAGAGGTCAAGCATTATCTTTCCTTCATGAATTAAGTGCCCTCACACAACAATAGAGAGTAATTCCACGCAAAATAGAAATTAAGACAATTAGGAACTCAAGATAGAAAGAATTCTCGCACTCTAAGAAACAACATTCATATGCCGCAAAAGAAGTAACATAAGATTTCCCATAGTGTAGTACTCAACTAATTGAGCCCATTCAGTCAAGGATCAAGTAGGACTTTACTTGGTTGTAATGTAGGCTGCAGGACGAGAGGATACATTTAGATATAAGAGTGACTACACCTCCTTAGGTACTTTAATAGATATATTTCATTGTTCAAAACCCCACACTTATGTCAAACCATAACTCCACCTTCACATCAATATACATTAACTCCCTACTTCTTTAAGCAAAAATACATCAAGAGCTACCACTATCGAGAACTGTTTTGCACAACAATACGACATTTTTTTCTTTTCTCTTTCAATTCAAGTGGCTCTTCCTTTTTCAATACAATGAACCTTTCTCCTTATTTCATTAGTTCCACTCAAAAGCCAAACCACCCACCCCACACTTCAACTTTTACAAAGTTCATACCAAATTCAAGTGCTCACGATAGGTACAAGGTTCAAATAGATGGTCAATTCGAACAAATGGGTAAGGCTTGTAATGTGGTTTCCAAAGAAACAAGATTACAAGCTCAAAGGGGTTAAATATTATGCATAATAATTAGGTGGGTAAAATCATATAACTGGCTAAACAAAGAAATGCCTATAACATTTCTAAGACTGAATACAGCTACTATTTTGCTTTGGAAACACACAGGACAAGTTCTAGACATCAAATGCAATACACAGAATAACACAAAACCTCACACATACCTGGCACATAACTCAGTCAAGATGGGATTATCAAGACACTCTAGTCAAAGCAGATAAACAAAGTTAAGATTATCGCGCCCCTTTTTCTCGTGAAATCGGGTTTCGACATGTGACAGCTCTTTTAAGATTATCGCGCCACCTAACGATTTTTAAGGTGTCTTAGGGTATCTATTGTGAAAATAACTCTGTTTGACTAGTCAACACCACCAAAGATGGGGTAAGGGCTCAAATTTCCTCAAAGAGAAAGTGTTAGGCACGTCTCGAGGTCCACAACTGTGGGTCCTGTTCGAACTTAAAATTATGTGGATTAGGATAAGTGATCAAATAACTAAAGAGAGTACGAAAATCAAAGAATTTTATTACAAAAATCTTAATGTAAATATAGAGGTACAACTATTTCCATTTTACTAGAAAGACAGAAGGAAAGTCGGGGTCCTAAGTTTTTTAGCCTAAAGGATCACCCCGTGCAATATAAATAATTTTTGCAACTCCCTTAGGGTAGGGAGTTACTCATATTATTCAGCGGGCACATACTATCATCTCCTGATACCCGATTACTATGTTAAGTTGTTTACCTAAAAGCACTCTAATTCAATTTTAGGTCGTGCCCTACGCGTGCACTACCCGTTTCATACCTATGGTTCAGGAGGTTTTGGACCTCTATTTGGGTGGTTCTAGACCTTACCAAGGCTGATCAAAAATAAAAAGCTAAGCAACAGACAAAAAAACATAAGACTTCATGTAAAGGCAGTTAAAGGCTCACATTAACCTCCACACTTAGACTGCAAATGCATGAAAACGGATATTCACGTTAGGAGGTTTCAGAATTAAGAACTTTAGGCCCTACAGACATGATTTTAGGTGACTTTGAATTAAATCATGTGGGCAGTTTTAGATGCAAGATGTTGCTCGTGGACAGGATTATACAGTTGTTACAAGTTGATTATTGAAATTGCAGGTTTCAAGTTATTAAACCTATATGTGTATGCCTAGGTGATCTACGCATTCAAGGGTAGCAAAATCTGTTAGGGAAAGGTCCCCAGAACTATTCATCCTCTCTAATAGTAGGTTACACAAACAGTGTTTGAGCGATTTAGCATTAACAAATTATGGCGAGTAATTGTACCCTATAGGAAGGATCTCTAACGTTAGTACTTAGAGCTGATTTTATTGTCATATCTTAATACTATAGGCATATTTTATAGATGAACAACGCCAAACAAAATAATTTGAATCTTATAGGCATGATTTCTAGTTAATGATGCAAATTGAAATAAAAATCATTACATTGGTTCCTATAGGCAGATTTTCTAATATCACATAGCAGTAAACATAATTGCAGCATTTTTTTTCATGTTTACTAGCAGGCAATGTGTGTGTCTACTTCCCCTAATGGCATGATTTCGATAGTGCACATAGAGATCTAATAGCACATATAGCAAATGAATCACTAATTCCTATAGGCATATTATTTACCCATTTTGTATGCAAATATTAAAATCTACCCATTTCCCATTATACTAACACCCCAATCAATTATACAAAGTTATTACAGGCCCAATAATGAGTAAGCTACAAAATGTTATACAAATAACGACAATAGGCCCACAGCAGGCCTAAATGAAATACCCAGCATTGTCTGGGCCTTCAGTAATTCTCACACACCATACCTAGACCTCCAATAAGGAGCCATATTTACCACATGAACCCAGAGTCAAAAAAGGAGCCCAAAGTCGATTCATATAACCATATTGCCAAGTTTTGCACCATTTAAACCAACCAACTCATATATACAACAGATAATAGGAGAAAAAGGGTTGAATAGGGGTATTTTATGTTTTAATGAATGACTAAGGACCCAATGTCCTAGTGTGTCAGAGTTCACAGGGGCCTCAAATGGACCCTGAGAAGTGCTCACGCTAGGGAGGTCATTAGTAAAGCCTAGGTAGCCTTGGCTTTCAGCCGACTAAGAATGAGAACTTTAAGAAAGCATAGATAACAAGTGAAGGAGAATAGACCAAGGTTGAGAGACAGGAATTGAGGGATACACTTATAATTTAAACAGACATGGCCAAATTGAGCATATAGAGCAGATATTCGAATAAGTCATAGGACTTAAAAACAAGCTTAGTAAAAACTTAGAAGCAGGTTCAATACTTAGCACATAGGCGGTCACATATTGACAGAGTTAGGTAAATAAAGTTTATAGGATTGACAAAGATCATCATGCACATATACATAATAACAAATAAGTGAAAACCTAAAAGGTCTAAATTATGCTAAGTGTATATCCTAGTGTCATAAGATAGCTACGTTAATTTCACAGCAAAACTGCATTAGATATGATGGCGCAACACAGATTATGATAATTACTGGTGAATCAAGTGAGCCAAAAATATGTTGGGGGACATATTAACTGGGAACTAGTCATGGTTGATAGAACTGGATCTTGACACAGAATTAAAACATATTGCCATTGTAAAGATTCAAAATAGAATTGGAAGATAAACTCATGTCATATAGTAAGTGTAAGCATTCGGGTTTTGACATAATAGACTAATTAACTAAAGACAGTCTAAATTATGCAAACGGAGCATATTCAAATAACAGAATTGACAGCCTTAAGCCAAATTAAACACCAAAGAGATGCTAACAAATGCAAAGGTCACACATAGTAGTAGTTCAGAACACATTGGCTAAACGGACTTAAGAGAATCTAAATTACTCGAATTAGGCTTAGGCATGTTTAAAACTAGCAACATTATGAAGTCAAATGTTAAAGAGACCTAAAACTAAGGTAAAGTAAACAGAATTGCACACAAGGGTAACCTAGCAACACATTAAGCTATGAACTTCAGAAGTGAAAACACATGCAAGTTACAGACACATAAGAATGAAATTGCAAGGGTTTAGTAACTCACCAGTTAAACGAATAACAGTAAAGAACAAAATTCCACAAGAACCTAGAATCTCAATGTGTCAAAGTTCCCAAGAGCTTCGAAAGAACTCCGGTCAATGCTCGCACCAAGAGAAGGTTGAGTAACAAAGTCTTAGTGGTCTTGGCTTTCAACCGGCCGAAACAGAATACGGAATAAGAGAGTAGCAGAACAAAAGCCCCAATTTTTAGTGAAGAATATGTCGATTCAAGTTTGTCCTAAAAGGGGAAATGGGGGGTTTATATTGCAGTAAAAATCGGATGAACAAACAAGGAAACAAAATAAATCAAACGTAGAATAAGAAAAAGGCATGCGAGAATCAGTTTAAAAATCAATTTATAGGAGAAATTGGGTAAACCATAGTTTTTTAGGGAAAGTGTAAATCAACAGAGATCTTAATGAAATCAGACTCACACAGCATGTTACTGAACGTAGGTATACAAAATAATGCTCAAAAATCAAAGATCCGAACCACTTTGGTTCGATTTCAGAAGATATTTCTTGCCATGTTTAGGCAAGCACCTAAGTAACACCACAAATGGACAACCAGTACCAAAAGTTTTCAAATATGGTAAGAGAATAATGGTCGAATCCCATTATTAGTGGGATTAGGAGAGGGATTAAGGGGAAACGCGGCTAGGGTTTCTCAGAGAAGAAGAGAAAATAGAGAGGATTTAGCGGCAGCGGAAATGGGGAATGGGTCTTTGGGGTTTTGGCTTGGGGATATAAGGAGAGATGGGGGTTTATTATCAACGGCCAGTATTGAATAAGATCAACGACAAGGATTGAATAAGAGATGGGCGGGTTAAATTTGACGGGTCACGACCAGGTTTTTGTAAAGGGGTCGTTTGGTTGGGATCCTGAAGAGTGAAGTGGAGTGGGCCAAAGGCTTGGGCCTGATTTGGTCCAGAAATAGCATTGTATTGGGCTATAAAATAAATATGTGAAATTATTTTAAAAATAATTTATAAAAGAGATAAATAAATAATAAGAACATAATTTATGAAGTAAAATAATTTAGAATAATATCTTGACATTATAAAAATATAAAAAATGATTTTAGCACAAATAATACAATAAAATGTAATTATGCATGGAATATAGGCCATTTTTGCAAAAATATGTAAATAACTTAAAAAAATACAAACATAATTATATGAAATGAAGTAAAATATTATGAAACATATATATGGGTGCAAAATAATAAATTAGATGATTAAGTCATCACAAAATATTTTAGAGGGTAATTAATAAATATTTGAACAGCTTAAATGCAAGAAAAATGATTTTATAGTTTTAAAATATGAAAAATTATAGAAAATACTTGCATAAATCTTGTAAATTAAACGATGATGCGAAAATGATATTTTGAAAGTATATACACTTAAAAAAAATATGAGGGCAAAAATTGGGTATCAATAGCTGCCCATATTTACCCGGGAATGATGAAAGAGTTGTCGGGTAAAGAAAGTGATGACCAACTTTGGCCGAATTAAGTGAGAGATGATGTGATTTGGAAAAATGTGGGTCGGACCCTGGTTCCTGAGTTGTCTACATATCCCTGGTGTTACGGGAATCAGGCCGTGTATAGTTCTGGATCCAATGGTGAGCAAAACCGATGGAATTGCTATAAGAATGGTTGTATGTTTCGGAAAGGGTTCTTTTGGGTAGGATAGTATCATATGGATTTATGCAAAATTATGAATGTGAATTTGAAACGTTACGGATGTATCATAGAGTGAGTATCGGACCGGTCATAGATTAAAAGGCGGATAATTGATGATGGTTGGTTACATTGAAATTGTTGCAGGATGTGAACGTTATGAACTCAAATCGGAGCGAAGATTGCTCCCGTTTGAAGAACGGTTACTTCCTGCATTACCTGCAAAACTTAAAACATGAGGCATGCAAGTATATATGGATTATTGCGAGAATTTAAACATGATGCAAATTCTATGGGGACCATGAAAGTTGCCTTTGGACGGTGAGGATGATGTCCTTAGACTATGACGTCCTGGGCCATGAATCGTGTGATAAGGGATTCGCAGGACATGAAATGATATCCTCGGGCCATGAGGATGGTGCCTCTGGATTATGACGCCTTTGAATGATGATGTGCACTTTGAGATATCCTCGGGCCATGGAATGGTGTCTTCCGGCTATGAGGATGATGCCTTCGGACTATGACGCCTTTTGACAAAATGACGATGTCTCAGCCCATGAAATGAAAAGATATGATGTTTGGTCGCATGGGAAATGAAACAAGACAACACTTAGTCTTGTGTAAGATGAGGGCAGTGCTTAGCCCCAGGTGAATAAAGGATAGTGCAAAGTCTTAGATAGAATAATGGAGGTAGTATTTAATCTTGGGGAAAAGGCAGTGCTTAGCCTTATGCAAGAAAGGAGGCAGTGCTTAGCCTTATGAAAAATGGGAGACACTACTTAGTCTCATGTAGGGAAGGGCAGTGCTTAACCTTATGCAAGAAAAGAGGTAGTGCTTAGCCTCATGCAAAGAGGGAGACAATACTTAGTCTCATGCAGGGAAAGGCAGTGCTTAGCCTTATGCAATAAAGGAGGTAGTGCTTAGCCTCATGAAAAGAGGGATACAATGCTTAGTCTCATGCAGGTAAAGGTAGTGTTTAGCCTTATGCAATTAGGGAGGCAATTCTTAGCCTCAAGCAGGGAAAGGCAGTGCTTAGTCTTATGCAAATTAGGGAGTCAATGCTTAGCCTCATGCAATTAAGGAGGAATGTTTGGCCTCATGCAATTAGGGAAAGGCAGTGCTTAGCCTTATGTAAGAAAAGAGGCAGTTCTTAGCCTCATGCAGGGAAACACAGAGCTTAGCCTTATGCAATTAGGGAGGCAATGCTTAGCCTTATGCAATTAGGGAGGCAATGATTATCCTCATGCAGGGAAAGGCAGTGCTTAGCCTTATGCAAGAAAACAATGAGTGATGATGAGAAGGTAAAGCATTTCTTAGTTGGAGATGCTTGCACTAGATAATTTGTTGTCTTAAAGGCAGTGACTTGATGTGTCTGCGGATATCGTAGTCTTATTGTGCCTGCATCCGAAAAAATTGTGAGTTCTGTGGGGCAAGGTTGGTTCGCGTTTTGTTTTCCTATTCTATATATGTTCCTGCCTTGTGATCTTGTTTGAGTTACCCTGGGTAACATCTGGCTGTTATAGAAACAAAGTTTTCAAAAACATGCGTGCATTTGATGAATGTCGTTATTTAAAATATAGTAGTATGCAATATCAAGTAATTTAGATGAACCGATGACTTTGACATATGTTAGAGACATTACGACCTCCTTTCTTTAGAATTTTCAGGGTCTCCCTCAATACTCTGCCCCAGTGCAAATGCAATTCTTTGACTGTTCACGCGTGTGACAAAGCTGGCTGGACCTGCCTTAGAATTTTGAGGGTCCTCCTCAATATTCTACACCAGTTTCTGATCATGGAAAAAATGAATATTTTATTAAGATGTGACGGAACCTAAAGGGCTGCCTACATATCCCCTCTTAAACAGGAATCAGGTCAAGCGTAGTTTAGTTACATCAAATGAAGGAATGTAAACAATCCTAAATATAATATCTCTTGACTGTGTCTGAGATGATAGGTTTTGGCCAAATTTCTCCGTCCATTTCTGCAAGCATGAGTGCTCCTCCTGTTAGTACTCGGTGAACCATATAGGGACCTTGCCAATTGGGTGAAAACTTCCCTTTTGCTTCATCCTGATGCGGGAAGATTCCCTTTAGCACCAATTGCCCCAATGTGAATTGTCTAGGCCTGACCTTTTTTCTTGAACGCTCTGAAAATTCTATTTTGGTAGGGTTGACCGTGACATACCGCATTCATTCTCTTTCCATCAATGAGAGCCAATTTTTCATAGCGACTCTGTACCCATTTTGCATCGTTGATCTCAGCTTCTTGCATGATTCTTAGCGAAGGGATTTATACTTCGGCAGGAATAACCACTTCTATAATATAGACCAATAAATAAGGAGTTTCCCCAGTTGATGTGCGAACCATGGTACGATATCTAAGAAAGGAAAATGGTATATTCTCGTGCCATTATTTGTAATTATCTACCATTTTCCTCAATATCTTCTTGATGTTCTTGTTGGCAGCTTCTACAGCTCCATTCATTTGCGACTTGTATGCTGTGGAATTATTATGCTTGACCTTGAAGGTATCGCACATGGCCTTTATCATATCACTGTTAAGGTTGGCGGTGTTGTCAGTGATGATTGATTCTGGTGCCCTAAATCGACAAACAATGTGATCCCGAACAAAATCTGCAATGACCTTTTTAGTTACAGCCTTGTAAGATGCGGCTTCAACCCATTTTGTGGAATAGTCTATGGCCACTAGAATGAACCTATGCCCATTTGAAGCAGCGGGTTAGATTGGTTCGATGACATCCATCCCCCAAGCGGAGAAAGGCCAGGGTGCACTTGTTGCATTGAGTTCATTGGGTGGCACTCGTATCATATCAGCATGTACCTGGCATTGATGACACTTTTGGACATATTTGATGCAGTCTTTTTCCATAGTCATCCAGAAATATCATGCTCTTAATATTTCCTTGGCTAAGACAAAGTCGTTAATGTACAGTCCTTAAGTTCCGGCATGTATTTCCTCGAGCAATCTGGACGCTTCCTTGGCATAGACACACCGTACAGAATTCCTCCGCTTTGGAATAAGTGGTTGGATAATCTTTGGAGTGTGTATTTCTGAGTATGATTTGAGTGCTCCGGGTACTCTCCTTTTGCCAAATATTCTTTGATGTCGTGGAACCATGGATTTCCATCACTTTCTTCTTCAAGAAGAGCACAATAAGTTGGATTCTTATGAAGTCCTATTGGGATAGGATCGATGAAATTCTTGCTTGGGTGTTGTATCATGGAAGATAAAGTGGCCAATGCATCTGCGAACTTATTTTGGACCCTCGGAACATGTTTGAATTCTATCTTCGTGAATCTCTTAATCAGCTCTTGAACACAGTACAAATGTGGAAATATTTTAGTATTCTTTGTAGCACGTTCTCCTAAAGCATGATGTATCAAAAGGTCGGAATCTCCAATCACCAGCAATTCTTGAACATTCATGTTAATGGCTAACCTGAGTCCTAAGATGCAAGCCTAATATTCTGCCATATTGTTGGTACATGGAAACCTGAGTTTTGCAGATACCGGATAGTGTTGGCCTGTTTCTGAAAATAGGACTGCTCCAATACCCACTCTTTTGAAGTTTTCAGCTCCATCGAAGAACATTCTCCAACCATCATATACTTCAGTGATATCTTCTCCTATGAATGATAGCTCTTCGTCGGGAAAATACATCTTCAATGGTTCGTATTCCCTGCCAACAGGATTTTCTACCAAAAGATCCATCAACGCTTGTCCTTTGACCTCCTTCTGAGTTACATAGATGATGTCGAACTCACTCAGCAATATCTGCCATTTTTCTAACTTCCCCGTAGGCATGGGTTTCTGGAAGATGTATTTTAGCGGATCCATCCTTGATATGAGATATGTGGTGTAGGCACAGAAGTAGTGCCTCAACTTTTGAGCTATCCATGTCAAAGCGCAGTAGGTGCATTCCAAAAAATAATATCGTGCTTCGTAGGGTGTGAATTTCTTATTCAGATAATATATGGCATGCTCCCTTCTTCTCGTCTCATCGTGTTGTCCCAGACACAACCAAAAGCCCCATCTAGTATGGATAAATGGAGCAGCAATGGTCTCCCTAGTTCCGGTGGGACCAGAATAGGCGGTTTAGATAAATACTCCTTGATTTTGTCGAAGGCTCTCTGACATTCTTCAGTCCAACTTGGTTCGGCATCTTTCTTCAACATTTTAAAAATCGGTTCACAGATCACAGTTGATTGTGCTATGAAACGGCTGATGTAATTGAGACGCCCTAAGAAACTCATCACATCTTCCTTGTTCTTCGGAGGTGACAATTCCTAGATAGCTTTGACCTTTGACGGGTCTAAATCAATCCCTCGGCAGCTGACGATGAACCCTAACAATTTTCCAGCAGGGACTCCAAAGGCACACTTTTCGGTATTCAATTTTAAATTATACCTTCGAAGTCAATCAAATAATTTCTTTAAATATGCTATGTGATATGTACCCCTTTTGGATTTGATGATGACATCATCCACATACACCTTTATTTCCTTGTATATCATGTCGTGGAAAATAGTCGGCATAGCTCTCATATAAGTGGCTCCGTCATTCTTCAGGCCGAATGGCATCATTTTGTAGAAATACACTCCCTATGGTGTGATAAAGGTTGTCTTTTTAGCATCCTCTTCATCCATCCAGATTTGATGATACCCGCGAAGCAATCCACAAAAGATTGAAGTTTATGCTTGGCACAATTGTCGATCAATATGTGTATATTGGGTAGTGATAAATCATCTTTAGGACTTGTTCTGTTTAAATCCCGATAATCAACACACACTCTGGGCTTCCCATCCTTCTTTGGAACTGGCACAATGTTGGCCAACCAGGTCGGATATTCAACCACTTTGAGAATCATGGCTTTGATTTGTTTAGTGACTTCCTCTTTTATTTTCAAACTCATATCTAGCTTGAATTTTCTGAGTTTCTGCTTTACATGTGGACGCATGGGATCGGTAGGTGGCTTATGAGCCACTATGGATGTACTCAAACTGGTCATATCATCGTTAGACCATGCAAAAATATCTCCATACTCCTTTAGGAACCGGATATATTCTTCCTTCTCTGATGGTGATAGATGAATGCTCACACGTGTTTCCTTGACTGTTTCAAAATCTCCTAAATTAACTGTCTCAGTATCAGTCTCATCTGAATTGGACTTAGGCTTGTTTTCAAAGTTTTTCACTTCTCTGGCAATTTCCTCAGGTATTATATCCTCTTCCAGATCCTCTGAATCACTATTCTTATGTTGCGTCGTCTCATTACATATCACAGTCGCAGGTTCATCGGGATAATTAATAATAACGTTGTAGAGAGAAAATGTAAAGAATAATAATAAATACTAAAAATAGCAATGCATTGATGAAAATATTGAAAACCTCAAACAAGTACGGCTCGATGACTCGAGCAATTATTTCAAAACAAAATTTGTTTAAAATAAAATACTGAAAATGTCTTAGATGCTCATAAATAGCTTTTAAAAATAAGAGATGTTGATTGCCAAGCTACCCAGGAACTCGATAGGCCCTCGATGGTGCAGCAGTCCAGTTTTTTAGAACCGGTCCTTTCTCCACGGTCTGAATAGTAAGGCCTTCCTCCTCCTCCTCCTCCTCAACTATCGCACTGCAATCCATGTCTTCATCATCCAGAAACAGCTTCCTTATCCCAGCTAAAACTTCATCTTCTTCGAACCCCCACATCATGTCAGCTCGATGAAATGACTGGTGCAAATGTGGTACTGGTTGTTCTAGCGGATAATAAGGACCACGCCATGGCAGCGACCAATCCTGATACTCTTGCCAAGTGTATTCATACCCAAGCCCAAACGTTGTGCCATTATGCTTTAGCTGTATTGGTTTGGTGATCCCTTGGAGATTCTTGTCGAGACCCTTGCCAGGTTCATACCCTGTCCATGACAATATGCTTTATATCTTGTTGCTCCACCATTTTTCTTTCTCAATTGCGTTGACGCGCTCAGTGTGATGGTATGTTTCTCCACCTAACTTCCTTCTATTCTCGATGACTAGAGCAATCTGATTGGTATAAATGGGATTACTCCCGTCTCCATGGATGATCACTTTCTGATGGTTCCACTCAAAATTCACAACCTGATGCAGAGTAGAAGCTACGGCCCCGGCGTCATGTATCAAGGGTCGCCCCAACAATAGATTGTAGGTAGCAGATATATCCAGCACTTGGAATTCGACATCGAACCAGGTTGGGCCCATATTTAGGCTAAGGTTGATCTCTTCAATTGTGGCTCTTTAAGATCCATCAAACGCCTTCACATTCATACTTCCTGCTCATATCTCGTGTAGACCTTTACCCAGCCTCTTCAGAGTAGTTAGTGGACATATGTTGAGATTCGAGCCCCCTTCTATCAGGACTTTGGCGATGAATTTGTCCTCAAATTTCATTGTGATATGTAGTGCCTTATCGTGACTTAGTCCTTCTGGTGGAAGCTCGTTTTCATGAAAAGTGATTTTGTAGCTTTCCAGTACTTGCCCCACCATGTTGAACATTCCCCACTGGTGTTGTTGGTGGATACATAGGATTCACTCAACACCTTCATCAAGGCATTCCTATGTGCCTCAAAATTTTTCAATAGTGATAAAATGGATATCTGAGCAGGGGTTTTGTTCAGATGGTCAACCCCAGAGTATTCTCTTGCTTGAACCTTTCTCCAAAGGTCATCCGATCAGGTACCAATGACAGACGGTTTAGATGGAGCTTCTTTGCTTGTTCCTCCCAAGTGCTCGGGTGTATAAACCCTACCAGCTCTAGTCATGCCTTGCGCTGCACTTGTTTCTTCCATTTTTGCTTTTCCTTTCCTTCTTTATTTTGCAACATAATCCCATGGTATAGTATTAGAATTGTAAAATGGCGTAGGTGCTACCATCACGGTGAAGGGTGTGGTCAATTTGACTTTAAACGGAGCTGGTGAGGCTACCTCAACTTCAAGTGGTGCATGAGTTTGTAACACGGTGGGTGTGAGAGTGACTAAAGATGTTTTAGGATCATCTCCTTCCCGAATGATCCCAATGAACCCTTCTGAATCACATTCTTTGTCGGTCTCTATCAGATTTACCCCTTCACCTATGTGATCCGGGAGAGGATTGTTATGAACATTGCGTGCAGCCTCATTTGCTTGTATGACTTTATTGTCAATTAATGTCTGAATCTTGTTCTTTAGAGTGAGACAATCATCAATAGATGGCCCTTCATGCCTGAGTGATAGGCACATGTCTTGTTTGGGTTAATCCATTGAGAAGAGTTTTCCATAGCAACAGCGGGAATAAGAGTGACATAACCAGCAACCATCATCCTCTCGTATAGTTTGTAACGACCCAAAATCCATAAGGTCGTGATGACGCCGGACATCATTGTCAGGCAAGCCAATCATTAATTAAATTGAAATAAATTTCCGGTTTTAGAATTTATGAAAATCATTTCCTTTCACTTTATTGCATTATTAACTAAATAAAATCTGTTAAGTAAATACAATGGTTTGAATATTCCATTTTTAGCAAATATATCAAAACACATCCCAGAACCCGGTGTCACAAGTACATGAGCAATTCCTAAGAATTTTACAATTTCTACAAAACTTGTCCGAAATACAAGTGGACAAGGAAATTAAAAATAATGTAATACAGTATGAGGGAGACTCTTGTCAGCTGCGGATCGCCTCCGGATGATGCAGCTCGCCTAAGTCTCCAAATCCTCCACATCGCTATGAAAGTACATGTGCAATAAAAAAACACAGCAAGTGCAGCATGAGTACGAAAGCAACGTGTACTCAGTAAGTCGCCCGCCTAACCTCAGAGAGATAGTGACGAGAGGTATGATTAGACACTTGCTAAAGGTCAATTTAGAATACTCAAGTGTGACGCTAAGCATGATTATCATAGGCAATTTATTAAAAATCGGGAATAAATAATATCAACTCTTTCCACTTTTAACACTTCAAATCTTCATCGTATTAATACCAATTAATCAACATGGGTGATTTGATCAAATAACAAATAATCAACCGGAAGGAACAACTCCTTCCAAAAATCTTTAATAACTTTAAATCTCTGTCATTTCAATTGACATCTTAAAATCTCAGGCCAGTAATCAGGCAAAATCACAGCAAATACGCAGTAAATATCATGCGCAAGCAATGCCGAGGGTCGAACGGCACGGACCAACAATAATAAACTGTGCGGTGCCGAGGGTCGAACCGCCCGAACCATAGATGCATCTATCTGCCCCGCTCACGAATCGATCATGCGATGCAGTTATACATAATACTAGGGCTACCCCGCTCGAGAATCATACCTGCGACTCGGGTCCCCGTATAAATATACATAAATACAGGGTCATGACTCAGGCACCCAAAGTTACACGTATTCATATAACAAATCTGCATTTTTATCAAGAAGAATTTTTTCTCAGGAAAGTGGTAAAATTCTTCTTAAAGGAACATGAAGTAAAGCTTTTTAAATCTTTGTTTTGAAACGCAGATGCCAAGTTTAATAATATTCCATAACATAACCCTATCAGGTATACAATTATCCATGGAGGATTCAATTCTCTTTCTAAATGATTATGAAAGGCACACTGTAGTCTTCTTAGGAAAACAATTACTGATTCGATAACATTTACAGCCTAATATTAGGGGCAGGATCACATGCACAACACGTAAGGCATGCTAGTGGGCCTTAGACTACCCGCACATGGCATAATAGTAGCTACGCACGGACTCCCGTCACCTCGTGATTACGTAGCCCTCGAAGATAATAGCACATACTTAATTAATTCACCTAGGGGGGACAATTCCCCCTCACAAAGTTAGAAAGAAGACTTACCTCGCTCCGAAATCCCATAACCGGCTTCCAAGCCCTTCCGACGACTTCCATGGATGCACAACGCCCCAAAACTACCAAATAACGGGAAAAGCAATAAAAATTAATCCTAATACTTGCAACAAATTCAAATTATATACTTTCCCAACTCCGCACGGTGAAATGACCAAACTGCCCTCAGGCCCACGTGTCCGGAATTCGAAATTTCTCGGAGATATAATCCACCCATAGCTCCACTATTTCAAATATACAATTTACTCTACATTCCATGCTCAAATTCATGGCTAAAAATCCAAATTTCCATTTTCTAGGTTTCTTTAAGATTTCCCAATTTCCTACCAATTTCCATGTCTAATTCCATGCATATACTTGTATTTAACTTTAAAAACATGAAAAAATTACTAACCTTGACATTGCATGAAGAAATCATCTCTTGAAGCTTCTCCAAAATTGACCAAACCAAAGAAGAAATGAAGAAATGGCCAAAAATTCTCGATTTTAAAACATTCTGCCCAGGTCATTTTTCGCACCTGCGATCTAACACTCGCACCTGCGATTCCGCAGGTGCGACCAAACCTCCGCACCTGCGGATTTCCTAAACTCGAGCCAACTTCGCACCTGCGCCCCATAACCCGCATCTGCGACCTCGCGGTGTGGAAATACCATCGCACCTGTGCTCCCAGCCGGACCATCAATCCTTCGCACCTGCGGCTCCGCACCTGCGGCCATATCCTCGCAGGTGCGGTCACACAAGATGACAGCAAATTCCAGGCTTCTTCAAACTCTCAACTTGATCCGTTAACCACCCGGAATCCATCCGAGGCCCCCGGAACCCCGTCCAATTATACCAACTTGTTCCAAAACATAATGCGGACTTGCTCGAGGCCTCAAATCGCATCAAACAACATCGAAACCACGAATCGCACCCAAACCCCAACTTTATGAACTTAGAAATTTCCAACTTCTACATTTGATGTCGAAACCTGTCAAATCACGTCTGATTGACCCCAAATTTGGACACAAGTCATATTCAACATTACGGACCTACTCCAACTTTCGGAATCGCATTCCGACCCCGATATCAAAACTTCCACTTCCAGTCGGATTTCTCAAAAATCTTCAAATTTTTATCTTTAGCCAAATGACTTCAAATGACTTCCGGACATCCGAATTCACTTTCGATCGCGCTCCCAACTACGGAATCACCATACAAAGCTATTCCAGACTCGGAATCACAAACGGACATCAATATCACTGAAATGCGCTTCAAGCCAAACTTAGGAAATTCTTTCAAAAATGTTGACTTCCACAATATACGCCGAAACACTCCCGGGTTATCTAAAACCCGATCCGGACATACGCCCAAGACCGAAATCATCATACGAACCTGCTGGAACCTTCAAATTCTGATTCGGAGGTCGTTTACTCAAAATTTCAATCTTAGTTGACTCTTCCAACTTAAGGCTTCTGAAATGAGAATTTTCTTTCCAAATCAACTCTAAACTTTCTGAAATTCAGTTCCGACCATACCTACAAGTCATAATACCTGAAATGGAGTTGTTCACGACTTCAAACCGATGAACGGCGCGCTAGAGCTCAAAACGACCGATCGGGTCGTTACATTCTCCCCCACTTAAACCGATGTTCGTCCTTGAACGTGCTAAGAAATGCTCTGGGGTTATCTGAAATCACTTTTTAACACCTCCCCTGCTACCACAACCCAGTTGAGTACATTAGCTTGATCAAACCTGAAGATTTCTTCTTTATCCGTATAATAAGCTCAATATCCAGTTCCAACACTTGAAATTTCTCTGTCAGGCCTAGTTCCAATGTATGAACACCGTATCAACTACCACACGATATACCAGAACATGACCGCATACCTTTGCTGAATTAGCACCATGCACCGCAAAATTCATTATCTAACCACAATGACGTTCCCTGAACCTTAATAGCCCAAAATTTCCATGAATCTGATGCTCCCAAGGCACCTCATGACATATATATATATCCTGCTATAATGCTGGCGATACCACACCAACGGAGGAGATGTGCAGAAACTCATACCCAACTGCAGAGTTAACAAATCATTGAATATCTCATCTGGACTAGAATCATCACCTCATTACGAACCTGAATAGTGGTATTTGCTCTTTAATATACACTTCACATAAGCTTATCGCACTTATCCCTAATCCGGTAATCTCGTCTCACCCAGTGTGAACTGCTCAGACAACAAATCACCCCAAACATGACCAACAACCTCACATGATACCACATTGCGCCGACAGGCCATAACTCGAACATGATATATAAGAAATGGCTCAGGAAGGGACTATTCAACTCACACAACTAATATGAACTTTTCTCAGAAAATAGGAAGTAAATCATAAGAAAAATAAATATATATTAACCCTTCTCATCATCACACTGTTGCGGCGTGCAACCCGATCCAAATAACATACTCGTGGCGGTGTGCCACCCGATCCCTTCATAAAACTCACATAAGGGAATATATACGAAGCTGAATTGCTCATTATTACAATTACCGAATATCTATCATAAGCACGCTAAGTGCATAATACCATCCTGGGGAGACTGATAAAGCCATAGGCTACAAAACTCAAGCACAACTGAGGTGCGATATATATATATATATATATATATATATATATATATATATATCAACAGCTATCCTTCTCACATAACATCACCACTACGCGGGACCTCAATACATACGAAATTATCAAACCGTTTCACAACTCACACGGAAAACTCAATATTACCTGAATTTGACAATGACAGAACAACATCCGTTGTTCTAATACGTTTCCATGAAAAGCGCTCTACCGAAATGAACATGCCTGGCTCATACAGAGCCCATAATCATATTTAAATCCATCCACAAACATCGAGTCTACCTTGGTCGCACCAAACTAAGCTGATAGCTTTACCTAGGTCCATATTAACCCACTTTCTCTCATAATACGCAAGAACAACCATCATAGCCGGGACAAACACCCCACAATCCACAACCAAATGAACTGAACGCCTTCCAGGCATAAATTCTCAAATAAGCAATATTGCACTTCTTTATACTCAGTCCAAATCTTCAATCCATTAAGTGACTACGTGTCACACTTATACGATCTCCTCGTGGTTACGCTCCCACGACTTTCCACACCAGGTAACAAATCTGCACATCCGCATCCCCGACCACACAAATACTGCACAACACATCAAGAACCCATGACCAGGGTACAAAGCCTCCTTCCCTGAATATCAATCTCAAGTGACACTGAAGATAATACCAGCTTACTCTGAACTTTCAAATCACTCTTTTTATTACTCATACGAGCTCATGACATCCTTGTCAACACCGAATCGAAATCTCAATTCTCACTCCCAGTTACATACTGCCTACCGCACCTAACATGCCAATAGGAGGTAGCGCAAGAATAACGTCATAACTTCTGAACCACCAATAGGGTGAACACTTCATCATATAGAAACCTTTTACTTAACTCAATTCAAGAGTACCATCTCAACATACGAGTGAATTCCCACAATCACCCAACATGCAAATCCTTAAGTATTAGTCCATACCACCATAACCCCTCCGGGATCCGCCTACACCTGACAGGCCATAGCACTCAAATGCTTCCACATGAAATCTATTACGACGGCAGACAAGCCCCGCACACACCGGCACAATCCACATGCATAACTTAATCACATCGAAGGAACTGATCACTTCCGTAAATGTGCCATTTCAACCATGGCTAATCATTCTATCTTCTTTTAATCATCTTCAATTGCTTCAGGAATAATAGCAACTTCCTTCAACTCATAGCAAACTCAACCCTCACTCATCCCGAGTGACCTTGATTCACGAGACTATGCTGCCTAAATCCCGCAACCCATCTCATACCCTCCTGATAATCTTTCTACAATCCGGAGTTTATTTCTCTCACTCCTCCAATACTATCCTTCACGCTGAAACATATCATATAACATTCCAACCATTTCCCTTTTTCTCAGAAATTACTCTGCAAAAGCTCGATTCTCGATCATACTGCTACCTGAAACCTTTAAACGCCGCATTCTTAACTTTTGAACTCACTAGGACTGCTATTGAGAGTCACCTACTCTGGCTGGCCCCAAATACAATCAACTCCAAGGCTATTCTAGCACATGAACACCCCTTTCAAGGAAACACGTGACCGAGTCACTATCCTGACAACTCACCTATGCCTTAAGCAAAATTCTGAATCTTCCAAAGCCTAACCCTGGCCTGACAGGGACAACTCTTGCACACATTCATCAAATCCCATGCACAGTCACCATTTTACTCCTTTCCCTTAGCTGTAATAACTTGCAAACACGCTGACAATCCGCAACCCTATGATAACACAATCCTGCAACCCAACTGCAGATGGTGGGACTCCCCCACTTATCACGAAGCTACTCCTTGCACCACTCTAGACCCTGTCGAGATCCTTTCTCCTTTGATAACACGATCTTGCTCAACCAATCCATCCAATTCTTCCAAATCCTCTTGTTAGCACTCCCTAAATATTCAAATTCTCTAGCATCATTCACACATTCTACCTCCTACCGAATAGCCACTAGAACCCCTCACAGAGACCTGCAAACCACATTATTCAATACTTCTTCACAATACTCTGGCCCCATGCACTCGAAGAAACCATGGCACTGACGAACTTAACACATTCCATTCGATCAAGGACGACGACTTCACGTCACAGGTGCATATCCAACCTCACTTGAAGACACCAAGTCTTACTACCTTATCAACCCCAACCGGACCATTCATAACCCAAATGCCTTTCATCTTCCGGAACTAAAATACCGAAATCTCGAAATCACACTTTTGAGAAGACCTCCCTTCAAACCATTCTTCACCCCCAACATACGGGCAAGCATTCTATCATCATATCAACATCGCGCGATAACCAATCGTAAACATCATCATAACCTGAGCATAACCTCAATGGTCTCAGAAACACAGTTACTGAGCTGAAACAACATATTATCCTTCCATATGGCAATGAAAATATCCCCAATCAACTTCGCAAGGAGAAACATCCGGCACCGCACCCATGGCACCATTTCAATTCCTTAAATTCCTGATTCATAGCAAGCGTTTCGCGACGCGTAAGATTGAGTAAGAATAAACTTAGGTATAAGACTTAAAGGAATCAAATCGCATGATGAGTACATCAAGAAGGGAAGTACTCCTGACAGCCTTGTAGCCTCTCGAAGATAGGTACAGACGTCTCCGTACCGATCCGCGAGACTACTAGATTTGCTCATGACTCGTGAGACCTAAGAGAACCTAGTGCTCTGATACCATGTTTTCACGACCAAAAATCCATAAGGTCATGATGGAGCCGGACATCATTGTCAGGCAAGCCAATCATTAATTAAATTGAAATGAATTTCCGGTTTTATCATTTATGAAAAACATTTCCTTTCACTTTATTGCATATTAACTAAATAAAATCTGTTAAGTAAATACAATGGTTTGAATATTCCATTTTTAGCAAATATATCCCAACACATCCCAGAACCCGGTGTCACAAGTACATGAGCAATTTCCAAGAATTTTATAATTTCTACAAAACTTTTCCGAAATACAAGTGGATAAGGAAATTAAAAATAATGTAATACAGTATGAGGGAGACTCTGTCAGCTGCGGATCGCCTCCGGATGATGCAGCTCGCCTAAGTCTCCAAATCCTCCACATCGCTATGAAAGTACCTGTGCAATAAAAATGCACAGCAAGTGCAGCATGAGTACGAAAATAATGTGTACTCAGTAAGTCGCCCGCCTAACCTCAGAGAGGTAGTGACGAGAGGTCAGATTAGACACTTGCTAAAGGTCAATTTAGAATATTCAAGTGTGACACTAAGCATGATTATCATAGGCAATTTATTAAAAATCGGGAATAAATAATATCAACTCTTTCCACTTTTAACACTTTAAATCTTCATCGTATTAATATCAATTAATCAACATGGGTGATTTGATCAAATAACAAATAATCAATCGGAAGGAACAACTTCTTCCAAAAATCTTTAATAACTTTAAATCTCTGTCATTTCAGTTGACATCTTAAAATCTCATGCCAGTAATCAGGAAAAATCACAGCAAATACGCAGTAAATATCATGCGCAAGCAATGCCGAGGGTCGAACGGCACGGACCAACAATAATAAATTGTGCGGTGCCGAGGATCGAACGGCCCGAACCATAGATGCATCCATCTGCCCCGCTCGCGAATCGATTATGCGACGCGGTTATACATAATACTAGGGTTACCCCGCTCGCGAATCATACCTGCGATTCGGGTCCCCGTATAAATATACATAAATACATGGTCATCCTTCTCGCGAATCATACATGAGACTAAGGCACCCAAAGTTACACGTATTCACATAAAAATCCGCATTTTTATCAAGAAGCAGTTTTTCTCAGAAAAGTGGTAAAAATCTTCTTAAAGGAACATGAAGTATAGCTTTTTAAATCTTTGTTTTAAAACTCAGATGCCAAGTTTAATAATATTCCATAACATAACCCTATCAGGTATACATTTATCCACGGAGGAGTCAATTTTCTTTCTAAATGATTATGAAAGGAGCACTCTAGTCTTCTTAGGAAAACCATTACTGATTCGATAGCATTTACAGCCTAATAATAGGGGCAGGATCACATGTACAACACGTAAGGCATGCTAGTGGGCCTTAGACTACCCGCACATGGCATAATAGTAGCTACGCACGGACTCCCGTCACCTCGTGATTACGTAGCCCTCGAAGATAATAGCACATACTTAATTAATTCACCTAGGGGGACAATTCTCCTTCACAAAGTTAGAAAGGTGACTTACCTCACTCCGAAATCCCATAACCGGCTTCCAAGCCCTTCCGACGACTTCCATGGATGCACAACGCCCCAAAACTACCAAATAACGGGAAAAGCAATAAAAATTA